>DWHP01000033.1:0-29003 GCA_018247895.1 Parnassius honrathi
AAGCTACTATTTCACGCTGGTATTCTGTGAGAGCGTGGTCCCTCCCCGGTCGAGCTGACCCATTCGTGCTACAACTATACCACTAATATAACTGCAGCTCTTGGCTCCACCACGTAGAAAACGGGTGTGCGTTAATTACGTTACATGTTGTACGTACACATAGTAGTATATATCTATGTATATTTAAATATACGTTGTGTACGTATGCACTATTTATAAATATTTTATTATATATACACTTTATATAAGTAATATGTTTCGCACCCCCCGACAATTGCCTTTAGCACCCATGGTTGACTGATACATAACGCCACAAGGCATTAATTCCGCCCTATTATATTAAAAACCCTTTTCAGAATTGGTAGGTGAAATGTGCCTATTAGTGGATAATAATAAATACTGCCTCGTTGGTCTTGTTTCTATAAACCCGGTTGCTGATCATGAGGTGCTGGGTTCGATTCTCGGGCCGGCAAAAATCAATAATTGGGTTTTTCTGTCAAGAAACTCTCAATAGAGGCCAGTAGTCAAGAGGTAGATGGTTTTTATCACCGCACCTCGGAAAACACGTAAAACCGTTTGTTGGTCATGCGCCTGATCGAGAGATCCGGTCACTACATAATCTCGAAATCCAAATGACTTTTATACACGGTAAAGCAACGCTGCAGTTATATTATGATTGTAGCACGAATGGGTCGGCTTAATTGGTAAGGGACCACGCTCTCACAGAGTACCACTGTAAAATAGCTGCTGAATACTGCTGTGTTACGTGGTAAGTTTACTGGCAACGAGGCATTCCATCTTAGTCCTCAGTGGTGACAAGGCATCCGTATTTTTATTCTCAATCGTAGATGTCTATGGGCCACAGCATCTATCTACCGTGAGTTGTGCTCTCGTTTGTCACCCTTTTCCCGTTACAGTATATTAAAGTCTACTGCTGAACATAGGCCTTCCCCATAGATTGTCTTGTAGGTCCCCTATTTCCATATTTCCATATTTACCATACTGCCACGTTTGGCAACGGGGTTGGCAACTGCGATTTCTTATTTTTAATAATTATCAGAAAGACGCTGCCGTTCATCTCCTGATTCGTTCCCCTCTGTCGCCTCTAACGACCCGGGTGATGTGGGACAGTGAATATTCATACAAAGCCACTACACGGTAACAATCGTTATCCTATAAAAATAAAAATAAACAAAATGAATGTACACCACTCGTCGATCGGTCTATTGGTATATTAGACTAGCAATCTATCATAATGACTAAATGAATAATTGTAGCTCAAATGACTTGCCACAACTGAGGACGAAACAATAATTAATTTATGCGGTAACTACTTCCAAACGGAAGGTTAAAAATAATCTTATACGAACTGTTCTAAATGAGATTTCCATTTTATTTGACTTAGAGTAAAACAGTATTACTGTCTTAATATTTTTATAGAATAAAGGTGACGAAACAACACACAGTCTACTTGACGGTAAGTGGATGCTGTGGCCCATAGACAACTACATTTAAATTTAATTAAAAATCAAAATGCAGATGCGTAGCCAGCACTGAGGACTAAGATGGAATGCCACGTTTCCAGTCAAAAGGGTCTCCGGTTCTCTACACTCACCATACGAAACACAGCAGCATTAAGCTACTATTTTACGCTGGTATTTTGTGAGAACGTGGTCCTTCCCCGGTCGAGCCGACCCATTCGTGCTGCAACCACGATATAGCTGCAGGGCGGCGCTACCACGTAGAATTAGTTAATTGTGCAGTGGCGATGTAAGAATATCCACTCCCCATATCGTCCCGTGGGTGTGGTAAGGGGTGACCGAGACAAAATAAAGGATGAGACTGGCAGCAGC
The DNA here is from genome assembly GCA_018247895.1 of Parnassius honrathi. Lineage (NCBI taxonomy): Eukaryota > Metazoa > Arthropoda > Insecta > Lepidoptera > Papilionidae > Parnassius > Parnassius honrathi. The sequence continues at coordinate 1,854 of DWHP01000033.1, forward strand.
AGCTTCCTCCTGATGTGCCTGCCAAGGGTGGCAACTATGGAAAAATGACTCTTATGAAGCACTTCATGAGGGAGGCCTGCGTTCAGAGGTAGACTTTTATAGGCTGTAATGGATGGATGAACTATTTCAGTCTTTTCTTCTTTATCATGGGCTTCCGTAGTCGCTTACCATCAAGTTAAGAAGAGCCAAATACTGCAAAATACTCTGTACACGATTCAGGCTTTGATACCGACATTCTTTTTGTACCAATTACGTTTGTAACTAATGTTAGAATTGGATAGGATTCGAATTCAAGAATCTATATCATTCGAGTCGCATACACACACTTTCGATAACTTGAATACCAGCGTAAAATAGCAGCTTAGCAGTTGCGTATGGTGAGTGTAGAGAACCGAAGACAGTACCGGAAACGAGGCATTCCGTGTTAGACCTCAACGGTGACATGAATCTGCATTTATTCCGCGATATTTAAATTGTAAATTAAGATTCTTTTTATGTAATAAATTTTTTATGTAATATGTTCACGTTCCGTGTTATAGGTTTACGTTCGTAATAATTAAAAATATTTATATGTCCTATATTAGGTAATCGTAAAATTAATAATTACGTCTTTTTTAATTGAATATGAGTGACAAACGAGCACACAGTGGACCTGATGGTAAGTGGGTGCTGTGGCCCATAGACATCTACATCTATCCTCTATTATGAATCTATATGCAGATGCATTGCCACTCCTAAGGACTAAGATGGAATGCTTCGTTTACGGTAAAAAACCCCCACTGTCCCCCCGTGACCATGGGTACTGTAAAGCTCTCGAAACGTCGGGTATTTAAAAAGTTAAATATACGCGATAAAATCCGTAAAAACTAGTATTATTTCAATAATGTTGTGGTAAAAAAAACTTAAGATAACCCAAAACAGGCACAAAAAAGGCACATTTTGTACTTCAATAGCGACAATTCAATGCCGAAATAAGTGGATTAATTATACTTAAACAATATTGTACGAGTTAGAGGGAGATAGAGATACATTTACTGCGGCTGTTTTGTGTCTGAAGTTTATAAGTAAATTGCAACCTTCTAAAGGTTGTGGACAAACGTGTACTTTTTAATAGCGATCTTTAGAAGTTTTTGGACAGACGAGAGGATAAACTAGCTTGTTTACGAGTCTCGTGAGATAGTTAATGTATAGCTGGAGCACTACCTCAACTAGCGGTTTTTAGAGATAATTAAAATAAACCCACGCTCCAGTGGAAATTTAAGGTTGTTACTCTTAATTTTCGTTAAATTGAAAAAAGTTTTCTCGTTACTAAAACATTGATTTGGTATATAATATAATCTCATATGCTCCTAAACTTGAAGAATTAGAGCAAACGATACTTTTTTTGTTTTAATAGAGTAAAAGGGTTATTTTGAGTGTTGACTGAGAATATAATATAATAAAATACTATTATTGAAAGATTCGGTTTGAAATGAATCTTTATTTTTATACGCATGTTTAGTCTTAGACACATAATTGCAAAGCATTCGTCTCACTGTATTAAGAAACTCACTAGAGCTTTACTAGGTGGATGAACTACTTTTTTGTTTGACAGTCCGTCTGGGTACTACCTGTGCCGCAAAATAACAGTGCCTGCTCTGCTGTGTTCTGGTCTGAGGGATAGAGAGCTGAAATAATTGCAGGGTGTGAGGCAATCCATGTTAGTCCTCAGGGGTGACAGCGCATCTGTAGACTTCGGGCCTGTGTGAGAGCGTTGATTCGGAAATATTGTATAAAAATGAGTTACTATAACCTATAATCCAAAGTCGAAAATATTTTATTTAGATTAGATCGTATCAAATAATTAGAATCTGCCAGCGGTTTGAATAACTGAGATTTCTACGGACAAGATTGGGCAGCCATTATTTGTAACTATTTCTTGTATAAAAATGACGTATCATAATATAAATCAAAATGTACCCCCGTAGTTAGGGTTAAAATATCCTCAATAGATATTACACTACCGAGCTATCATATACTACACCTGGGACCTAAAACGAAAATATATGTTAATTGAACGCTAACAATTATGTTAGGGATATTTCGGGAATTTCTGGCTTACCCTCATAATTTACGTTGTTTCAATTCAGTGTTACTAGTTGTATGTAATTCATATGTCTGTTTGATCTTACAATTAAATTAACTAGATGTAAATACGCTAAATATATAATTAGTGCGACTTGCCGTATGAGGAAGTTTAAAGTCACTCAGCGAGCGATGGAAAGACCTATGCTCCGAATTTCTCTGCGTGATAAGATCCGTAGTAGGATATATCGGCAGCAAAACAAAAGTCATTGTTACTGCGGATCAGTAATCTGTAACGACCGGCCAAACAGTTGCCAGTACAAGGCGGTCTAGTGCCAACATCGTACTTTTCATGGTCCGCAGTAGCCACTTACCATCAGTGGTTCCGTTAGCTACTTTGATACTATTCTTGTAAAATAAGGAATATATCCGTGTTATTAAAATAATAATGAAACTTACAACCCTCTTAGAAATAAGAGAACACCGGTGCCCAGGAGTGGAATGTACATGGGCTCAGGGCTCAGGAATGGGAAACTTTACTTGACTTTGCTACAAAACACTTACCTTATTTAGAGGGAATGTGTGATGTTACGAATACACAGGGGCTGGAATTCCAATAAAGAAAGAAAAGTTATTGTTTACATGACGATGAAAAAGAGAAAGGGGGAGAAAGTTTCTCGAGTGGCAGCCTCGTACTGGTAAGCGAAACGTAGGGCGACCCCCCACTAGATGGCGTGACGACCTGGAAAAACAGGCAGTAAGTCGATATACATACCTTGGTGGAGGCCTATGTTCAGCAGTGGACTTGTGAAGGGCTGTAATGATGATGATGATGATTACTTGATGATTGAAATCAATAATAAACAATGTTTCTAGTTCTGAAAGATTTATATATTTAAGATTTGTTATCTGTGACAGTTGACACCTGAAATAAGTCTTTGAGATCAAAAAGTATACTATAGTTATTAATTTTCTTTTTTTTTTGTGATCGGTAGTTATATACTTTCTGCTTATAATTACGTCACATTCAACACGTCATCATAAAGTTTTTATCAATAAATAACGGAATATTCTTCAAAATAATAATATATGAAATATAATTACTAAATTAATACTAGCTAATTATCCTTAGTATTTAAAAAAGTATTTCGTAAAATGTTGACTGCGACTTAATTCTTCAAAAAGATGGTTGGAGAGTGTTTCAACATAACGAAAACTTCCTTGACAATCTCCGGTAATGTGCCCTGAAAGAGTAAGCAGATATTTCGAGCCACGCGTTGTGTGCGTGTTGTGCTCGTTTGATCTGGTAAGTCTACCGATGTGGCGAAGTGCAGTTTTAGTCTAGAAGATAGGTATAAGTAGTATACCTTTTTCAGCAAGTTCGTTATCGTGGGAGTGTTAAAAAAGAACGAAAATCTAGCTGAAGGAATCTCATAGTTTTTATCGAAAAAAGGTGATAAAGAGAATTACAGTAATTCAATTTACTTATGCAAGTGTTACGCAGAGGATGACTTTTAAGTTAACGCTTTGAATATTTCATGTTTCGTTTGCTGAAAATCTGTCTAACCAGATGCGCATATAATCGAAATTATATCAGTCAGGACAATCATTGACGAGTGTAAGAAAACAGAAGGTAATAGAGTAGAAAATATTTAATCCATCCTATAATTTTGCAACAAAGTATTGTCTCCAGCCGAATGCATCTATCGACTACCTACATGTTTAATTATGCCTTCATTTCATCTAGTCACACTATACGAGCCTGCCATCACAAGACTGCCACTCGAGAACCTTTCTTTCTCATCGTTTGTTAGGTCTTCGAGCTATATACAATAAAGGTATCAGGCGAGTACACGGTCCACCTAATGGTAAGTGGATGCTGTGGTCCATAGACATGCGTATCTATCCTTGGTTAAAAATCAAAATGAAGATGCTTAGTCACTCATGGAGACAAAGGTGAAATGTGTTAGTAAAAAGAGTCTCCGATTCTCAACACTCACCACACGAAACACGGCCACATATTCTGCTGTTTCTCGGTGGTTAGTGGTGGCCCATTCAAGCTGCAGCCGTATATAGCAGCAGCGTGGATCTACTCTCAAATCTCCATCGCACATAAAAGTAATGTATCGCGTAGGAAAATAGAATTTACGTGACAATCTTGCGGATGATACAAATGGTTCTCTACAGGCTCCGTGTTGCAGTGACTCAGCATTGAGTTTCTGTGTTGAAGGCTATAGGTTTGAATCCCACACAGAAGTATATTCATGGTCTACAAATAATTGTTTTGGGTTTGGATGTTTACCCATGTGCTATATTATATAGTATTTATGTAAACTGCCTCCACAGTGCAGGAGAAAACCCTACTATGAGGGTAATGTTTACTAAAAAAATAATACGTGTGGCACTCGGAGACTGCCGCGGTAAAGCTATTGCATAGCATTATTATCAATTTATGCAATTATAATTGTTACAGACGTAGGTCAACTGAGGTAGGGCCCATCTGTACTCCAGCTCGACGGGCAACCAATGGGAGAGCCCAATGTCTTATGGAGATTTCTTATACATATGACTGGCAAGCAAATCAACTTACCTAGTTTCGGAGTAGGGTAGACCCCAAGGCGTCGTCAGCGTGATGTGAAGGTAGTGTGGGTGTGTATGTGTAAGAAATTGTATAAGTTATGAGCTGACTTCACCGAGGTAGGCGGACAAACCCGCTGTCGTTGCACTGCTTCAAAGGACGCCCTCACTTCCAGGCGCCGAACTCCAGTCTAACGTCACTTAGCGCAAAACTATAGTCTAAGAGTAACACAAACTCCTTTCAATTCAGGAAGTTTAGAGTTCAATCGAACAAGCAAAATCGCTTCGTACTATATTAAATGCTACGCACATTTTAAGCTTCTAGACTGTAATCTAACCGATTCCGTGCGATATCAAAAAACGCCGCATAGGCAACTAGTCGACACAATTAACAAGAGAAGTTAAATTAATCACGCAATCTCGGACAAAGGCCTAGTCACGTATCTTAATAGACTAACACTATAGCGGCCGAGCACTTTAACGAATTGACGCGACGGAACACGGGTGCCGGTTCAGCCGACTACAAAAAAACAGGCTCAAGAGGGACTGCCTAACGACTGGCTCGAGCGGCCACGCCCTCTAGAGGAATGCAGTCTGTCCAAATGTTAAACCGGTTTCAATCGGGCGCAAACAATACCTGTACTATATAACTGTCGCTAAACGGAAAAGAAGTTTTAGTACATTAAAACATTTAAAAATTAACCTACGTTTCTACTATGTCAGGACTACTCAAAACAAAGACTCTCATATCTTGGAATCTTTTCGTAAAAAATTCTATTACCTGGAAGTTAAATTATTCCGAATTAATAAAAAAATTGCAAGCGCATCTGACAGCCAGAAAGTTGGCCATCTAGGCCTTTCATTAAGTAGTTTAGTTATTTTATCTTTTTTAACACTGTCTGCAGAACAACAGCTTAAATAAAAGTTGTCAAACAAGATTATGAACTCTTAAATATTATTAGAAATAATCTGTAAAACTAGTCACCGCAGCAAGACCAGCATAGTAGCGTTGTCGAACTATGGACAACATTTCTTTAACGCGATTATGGAGAACAAATGCTATTATAAGAGCGACATACACAACTGTACTTGCCCCGCATATACACCTTTGAATATTTGATAGGTTTAATACTATTTAAAATCACGAAAGAGCAACTGCATAATATAGGAACACTAAGGTTGGGTATGTTCCGAAATGTTTCCAGTATACTGCCGAATACAAATGACGTCATTAATTGACGCCATATTGCACTGGCGTGCCGCCGCCATATTGTGTCGGATATCCGGCCATATTAAAACAATTTTTAATTGTATGTACGCTGAATGAAGCATACCAGAAATTGTTTTTACTTATTCAAATACAAAAAAATATAGAATAATTGCTGGTATCTCCATTAGGAGGATATAATGACTTTTGGAGCACAAAATGACAAAATAATCGCCAACACTTTTCCAATATGGCGCAAATGTATGATGTCATTTACTGTCCAAATTTTTGAAACGAATCACAAGTATGACGTTGATTTATGACGTCATTTGCATTGGCCGTTACGCTGAGTTTTATTTTGGAACATACCCTTTGTATTTAGAGGGGCGCCACTATGACATCTCGCACCACCTAAAAATTTTGCAAGGGCCGCCACTGCCGCCAACGCATTTTATTTTTTATTTAATTTAATTTTGGAATCGATTTGAAATAAATGCGAACAATTTGATACTAAAAACATATTAAAGTGACCAGTAATTTTTTAGTTGATAAATGTTAGTAAAAATATTCCTACACCGTCTTGAGTGTTTATATTACATGTTTTAAATTTAACTCAAAGCCACTCAAAGCAAAGTTTTATAAATAAGATTTTGTTTTATAAATATTTGTTCACGTGCAAGTTGGAATTATACAAAAACACTAACAATATTTTGTAGAAAACTAACCTTTCTCCATTCTAACATTTCACCTTTCTGACATTTACGTAATTGAGATATGACACAATCCATCCAAAATTAAATGAAGCTCATCTGTACGACAACATCTTTCTCAATTCAGTTCAAATGTCTGATTTCCTCTTTGCCTTGACGAATGAGAAAAATTTCTATGTATATTACTATGTAAATTTATATGTGTATGTGTTCTATGTATATTGTTGTATGTAGTTAGGTTATATTTTCATTTTTTACGTTTGAAACGTAATATAGCAAAACAGAACAGTTATTGAATCACTTCGGTGTCTTTCGGTCACAGAAGTTTCACTGCGAAGATTTTTGCAATTTGGCATAGCTACGAGTTAAAATGCGGTAACTTAAATGTAGACCGGAAAAAATGGATTTTTTTCTATCTCAACTTTTTGGTGAATATAAATTAAATTGAATAATTTTCTTATTTTGTACGATATATATCATCGTGCACAGATTTATCAGATCATAGACATAATTGATAGCACGATTGAATCACAAGTTGAATTGTGTTAAATCTTATTTAACATTTTTGTTAATCGTTAATTTAGCAGACAGAACGTTAATTTAGCACGAATAAACCGGGGTAAAATTATCTCCGCTCAAATTTTTATAAAAACTTATAGCATTTCCTTTAAGTAAAAAAGAAATACTATAATATACTAATCACTACATAACACACCGTACTTTTGTTCATTACATAATGACAGCCTATAAAGTTCACTGCTGAACATTGGCCTCCCCCATAAATTGCCTCATTTGGCATGCGGTTTGGTAGCTTTTCTTTATAAGATAGGATGACAAACAAGCACACAGTCCACCTGATGGTAGGTGGTTGATGCGGCCTATAGACATCTAAATCTATCCTCGATTACAAATCAAAATGCAGATGCGTTTTCACCCGTGAGGACTAAGATGGAATGCCTCGTTTCCAGTAAAAAGCGTCTCCGGTTCTCTACACTCACCATACGAAATACAGCAGCATTAAGCTACTATTTCACGCTGGTATTCTGTGAGAGCGTGGTCCCTCCCCGGTTGAGCCGACTATGTCACTAAGATGGCCGCCAGTCGCAATATCAACGTGCGGGACTTATAAACAGCGTTAAAAACTTTAACATTCAATCGCCTACAACGCGTCAGCACCGACTGCGTATGTTACCCTGGGTGGCTCGCGATTGTAAGTAATTATTTCACGCAGGGAGCTGACGGAGGGCTGCCCATCGTTAGAACCCTCGAGGTGAATCAAAATTTCTGTAAAAATCGCAATATTTATTTACCAGTCTGGTTATATTTTGCACAATTTTCTTGTTTCTGATACCGCATGCGATTCTATTTCCAATTTGTTACTAGCGATTTGATGAGTAGATTCAGTTGAATGATTAGCTCTGTGTTTGCGCATGCACAATCATGACTCCGTAATATGTCCGGTGCATCTTACTACATATAATATTTGAGACCATCGTCATCATTAGTAAAAAGCAAGTTCATTCTGTATAATAATATATCCAGATTATATAATAATATAATCTGGATTTAAAAACTAAAATTTCAGCTAAGTTTGAAGTAGAATTAAGTTCAGATATGGTAACTCGTCACGAAAATATTCCTGTAATATGGAATGAATATTTGAATGTATTGGAAGATGCAAAGAAAGCTTTAGAATTAAATAAGGACAAATTTAAGAATGAATTATTGGAACAAGCTGAGGTGAGGTCTACTATTTTTTCTCTTCCCTAACATAATATTGCCTTTATAAAAAAAATCTCTAACGCCGCGTAATTATTTCAAATCAGGAATTCAAAGAAACTGCTAAAGAATTCTGTGAAGATTTTTATAAAACTGCACCTTGCACTTCGGATATTAGTGGCAAAGATGCTCTAGCACAACTGAAAGCTTTTAGAGAACAATTAAATGCTCTTAGAGTCCAGGAACAACAGATAAGAGATGGCCTTGCAGTATTTAATTTAACGTAATTTAGTAAAATTAGTTTAGTTAATTTATATAATATACCATAAATTAGCAAGGGTTTTAATACGTTTTTATTTATAAAGGACACCAGTGAATCTGGACCTTCAAAAAATGGAGAAAGAGTTGGAGAAATTGGAAGAAGTTTGGGGCTTGGTCTTTCAATGGGAGGAGTCATGGGACAAATATAGAACACAAACTTTTTGGGAGATGGAAACTGAAGAGATGGAAGAAAACGTTATGTTCTTATTCAGGTAATAAAATTATTGTTTAATATTAGTTTCAATTTGAGATATGTAATTAAGAACAAATTTGTTTTTTGTTTAAAAATTATAGAAATTTTAATCGCCTCTCACGTCAACTAAAAGGTAAAGGATGGGAGATTATAGAAACTACTCGTGTTAAAGTTGACGCATTTAGAAGAACACTACCCTTAATAGGTGATTTAAAAAACCCTTGTATGAGAGAAAGACACTGGGACAGAATAAAGACACTTATGGGCGTGTAAGTTAAAAATGTGTTGGATTATTTGGTTTTAATTCAATTTTATGCAATTTCGTAATAATAAGATGACTTCTTTCTTCAGATTAAAATTTATAACATATACTGTTATCTTTTATTTCAATTACCGTGTCCACTACTTCATTCCCCTTAATTCCTTTTTAAATGCAAAATAAACGTTTTCAATTAACATTTTGAACAAATAAAACTATTATTTAATAAACTTACAGTGAGTTTGATCAAACCTCAGAAGATTTTAAGTTAGAATTGATTATGCGCTTAAATTTCCAAGCGTATGCTGAAGAAATAGCAGAAATTTCTAAAGCTGCTACTATGGAATTAAATATTGAAAATGGTCTTAAGGCAATTCGTGAAGTGTGGAAAAATACAACATATGAAATGCAACATCACCGTGGTGATATTTATAGGATTAAAAATGTTGATGAGGTGACGCAGGTAAGTTTGGTCTGCATTATTAAATTACTGGATTAAAATATTAACCGTTTAATAAAAACACTGTGTAGTTTGAGGCAAGACAATCTAATACGCTATATCGTGCCGTGTGTCGTAATAGGCGATAGGGAAATTGAAGATTGAGATTTGCAGTAGCTTCTTCCCAATAACTAATGGGACAGTAATTCAATAGAATAGAACAGAACATAATAGAATAACTTTTAATGGATATGGATTATATGTAACTTAGCATTGTATTGAGAGTAATTTTATACTTTTACCACTGTATCGGAAAAAAAACCTCTTTCCTGGGAAGAACCTGCAAGAAACCCAACGGAACTTTTACGAACGAAGAGGGATCAAGAGCCGGACTAACAACTTTACGTGTTTTTCAAGGGCGTAAAACATTGCCTTCCTGACCCCAGGCTGCTATTGAGATTTTCTGGAGATAAAAACAATCATTTTATTTGACTTAACCCGGAATTTGAATCCGGGGTCTCAAGATCACTATCTGCACTGAAGACCAATGGGGCAGTCATTGCTATAACGTGGTTAAATATTGGAACGCGATTTGTTTAGCAACATAAAAATTTTCACTCCGCATTAACTTTATTTATACTTCAAGCAATGATATTTCTTTTTTTTAGTTTTTAGAAGACCATCAAGTACAACTATCTTCCATGAAATCAACAAAGTATGTTGAGCCGTTTATTAAAGAAGTTGATCATTGGGAAAAGACGTTGGGATATGTAGCAGAATGCATAGAGGTTAACATTTAACTCTTAAATTAAATAAAGTGTCAATTACCTGAAATTAAATTAAGCATTTGTTTTATTAGATTTCATTACAAGTACAACGACGCTATCTGTACCTGGAAAATATTTTTGGTGGTGAAGATATTAGAAAACAATTGCCAAACGAAGTTGTTATCTTTGATGAATTAACAGCTGGTTGGACAGAAATAACAAAGAAGTTAGTAATTTACGATTGGTATATGATATAAAAAGCCGTGGTAGCTCAGATAGTAAGTGCTTGCTGTAAATTTCACAGTGCGTGAGCAACGGGTTCGATCCCCGACGGCACCAATGAAATTGTTAATTGCAATTTAAAGTACCGATTTACCACATGTTCGGCGCTGAAGGAAAACATCGTGAGGAAACCTGCATGTCTGAGAAATAAGAAAAGAATATTTTGGGGCAGTACGGCAAACATTTCCTTGACCTAAAACCCTCTCGGAAATGAGAGTAGGCCTGTGCCCATCAGTGAGAATAGGCTGTAACTTTAACTTTTTATATGATATAAAAAGCAAGAAACTGTAGTTTTTATTCAATGACATAATTTTTTTAACTATTAATTATAAAAAAATGAGTCTAAACTTCAAATAACGTTCTTTACATTTCGTTCCGTGGGTGACGTGAAAGGCGATTTCAGATTTCTCAGCTGCCCATTGCCTAAAAAATCTTCTGACTTCGTTAGATGTTGATATAACCATATCATTTAGGTCAGACGCATACCCCATGGGTGACGGTTAACAGCGTCAATGGTGCACGATGTCTGGTAATGCGATTCTCAATGCACTCGCCAAGCATAACAATTAGGCCTCCCTTTAACGAAAGAGTCTCATGTTCAGCTGTGGGCTTTTACGGGCCGATGAAGATTTAAAACTATAGATTGCTTCATCATCCTCTTGTGAGTCTACTGCTAGGCATTGGCCTAACCATAAAAGCACCAGTTGTAGCAGCTGTATATGCTTTCATTTTCCCGTACTCATGCAGGGTAAACGGGTTGTTGAACGAAAAGTTGCTCGTAATTGTAGGCTACTGATCGGTGCTTTGATCTGTATACGTAGCACTTGTGTGAGATATAGGTTTTGCGTTTGGAATGATTTTCCACTATTAGTAGCCACAGTTTCGTTTATCGATCAGTAGTGATTACCACACTAGTCTGCGTGGTATTCGAAAAAAATTGGCCATTTGCGTATACTTACTTCAAAATCATTTTAACGAAGTGCGTTTTTAAAAAAAAATTAGAAATCAATTCTACTATTACGTATATTTTCTTTTTATTTCGACAGTATGTATGCTGGAAAGAATGCGGTAGAAGCGTGTATTTTTAAACCTGCTCCATATTTGTACAATAAACTTAACGCTATGGTGGACAATTTAGATGGTATATTACGAGCATTAGAAAAATATCTTGAAACTAAAAGACAAATATTTCCTCGTTTTTACTTCATTTCTAACGATGACCTCTTGGAGATTCTTGGTAATTCGAAAAAACCGCAGCTGATACAAATACATCTTAAAAAATTATTCGACAATATAAACAAGATTAAGATTGATAAGGTAAATATTTTTTTTGTATACAATATGTGAGCTTTTAAGTATTGTTTCGTTAAGATTGTACTTTGAATATAATGAACTTGTATTTAAACCCATAAATCGTCTTGGCAGCGAAATGCTGTTGTGTTTCGTATGATAAGTGTAGAGAACCGGAGACCCTTTTTACTGGAAACGAAATATAAACGTAAATACTTTTTAAGGTAACAGTAGCCGAACGCAAGCGGCGAGCGCGTTCAGCTAACGAGTATTGGACCGTTTTGTGTGTATTTGGCGTTTGCTGCCAACACTCGCCAACAAGCCAAATAGCGTCGGTTTTTAGTGCACAAATCAAAGTAAATTTGGGGCAAGCCGCAAAGAGCGATCACACGTTGGCCGAGTGTTCAGTTTATAGTTACGCGTTGGAGTAGACTGTAGTGTCGGCTTAATAAAATTGTTTCACGAACATGGCGACATGGACTAATGAGGAAATATTTAAGTTCATTGATTATTATCACAATTAATCAATTATATGGAACCCTAAACATTAGCAACATAAAAATAAAACTGGAGTATTTTGCTTAACTGCATTAGACATAATGCAAGGATTGTAATAATACATGTTTAGTTGCGATTTACGAGTATGTACCAAATGATGATATATATTATCTCTGAGTTTATGGGGCTTCTTTTAGGTTATCTTTTATTTTGAAAAAATTCCCAGCAAAGCGGCACGGTTCAGCTAGTAGATCCTATAAGGGTTTCGTTTTGAGGTCAGAACCCTAAAAAGGACTAACTGGGATTATTGTTGTATGTGTAGTTTTTTTTCGATCGCATTAACGTCCATCTTCATCTGGCTACCAACGTGTGAACGGCTCCACGAAAATCTTCCGAGAGCGCTCGCCGAGCGTGCTCGGCCAACGTATAGTTGAGCCTTTAAATAGAAAATTGGAAAAAAATTCGACACATTCAAGTTTATGTCACTGTCAATGTCACAGTGCCAGCTGCCAACTGTCAGTGTCAGAGCCGGTAGAGTAATTGTCAATAACACGTGTTGTTTATACTCATGTACACATATCTACTAAATGAAATGTAAAAACTAAAAAGTATTTACGATAATACCGCAGGAGTATTAAATTTTAATTTTTGCTGAACTAATAATCAATAATGAAAATAATGTTAAATAAAGAGGAAATCAAAAAATGTCATTTCGTACCGTTGAGTACTATGGTAAGTAAAACATTTTATTTATTTACTTCTGAATTCTGAAAAACAACATACAGAGTTTTTTTTTATAGCTCTTTCCTTATTACAATTGCATAAAATAAAGTTTGCATTTTGCTAAATAGAATAAACTAAATTACTATGTGCCTTTTGCGTTCTTTAATATAATGTTTGATTAAATTGGGATCGTATCTAAGTAACATTATTTAGCTCTTTCTACGTTATTTAGCTACTTATCTTATAGGAAATCAGTGTAAAATCGTAGCTTAATGCTGCTTTATTCAAATGGTGAGTCTAGAGATCTAGGTACCAATACCATTTTTAACGGAAACATCTTAGTTCTCAGATTTCTAATCGAGTATAGATCTATAAGTCTATGGGCCACGGTATGCTCCTTCCATCAGGTAGACTGAATGTTCACCACTAAATGTAAATTTAAAATACTTAATACTCATTAAATAAATATTAATGATAAACCTTTTATATCTTTATCTGATTTGGCCATCATCATCATCATCATTATTACAGTCCTCCACGAGGTCACTGTTGAATATTCTCCAATCCCCACCCAATAAATACCACAAATCATGGTCCCGAGCCACCTGTCATATGACATATGAATTGGCCATTCACTTTTAAAAAATTGAGATAAATGGCCAAAATTAAATAATGGTTCCTTGTCAATATGGAACCCTAAAATAGGATTACAAAAACATTCATCCAAGTAATAAGTCATCTCTCACTCATCAATCTCATTTTCATTGAATGATCCATTAATTATAGCTTATCAAAAGTCAACTGCTGAATACCTAACCCTCAGTTCAATACCTGCCATGCTCAGCTAGCAGGTTGGCAACTATTAATTCTGCTTTTTAATAATTAGAGTTGTTAACAAAAAAGTACAGTGACACATATATGTGGCTGTGCTGCCCATCTTCTATTTGAGTTTCCCTCCGTTGCCTCTTACAACACCCACAGGATAATCATTGTTAGTGGATTTTCTTACAATACCACAACGCTGCAATATATAAACATTATTTAATTAATAAAATTGAATAAAAATCTTCATTGTATTCTATCTTTTCTCTAAGTTCAAAATAACAGCACATACTTGGCATTTCTTACACATTTTAGTATAAAACATTTTTCATATATACTGTTGCGTGGTATGTATACTGTTTTAATTATTAAAAAATTAATTTGAATAATATGTAGAAACAAAAAAGATAATTTCTGTATGCAAAATTTTCATATAATTTAAGATAGTACCTTTGCAGAAAAAAGTGATTAAATCACTAGAAAACTCTAATCCGGAACCAGACAGAAGGTGCAAACGTAATCTTCTACAACTGCAGCTCGAAGGCAGCACTTCTGAAAATGATTTGAGGCAAAAGAAATGGAGACACAAATTTCATCTAGCACTGAGCCGTGCGATTTACTCTCATGATTGGGACAAACTTCTTTATCTCTTAAAGAAATCTCCAATCTGGGAACATCAGCCAAAGAGGTTGGATGAGCTGCCTATTTATATAAGAGTAAGTGTGGTTTTGATTTTTTTTACTTTCGAGTAACGGTTAACCACTTTAACTTTTTAAAAATTTAGGGGAAACCTGTACTCAGGATTGGGATGTAAGCCTGCAGGATATTATTTTTCACTTCAAATCAAAATCAAATTCATTTGTATACTTACCATGTGAGGGTGTAAGAACAATAAGAATAACCACTACCCTATTTTGTCCCCTGAGTGGCGTTGAGAGGTGTTATGGGAATACTGTTTACGCTTGGTGCAAAATACCTAAATCGGCGGCTGACAGTGTCAAGGGTATGAGACTGTGTGTGAACTCTGCATGCCCAGAATGACAATTAGGGTAAATCCTCCTATGAGGTTATATCTACCATGAGAGGTTTATTTCCGGCAGAGTGCTTCCACACATCGATAAAAAATATTGTGTACATTACTATGTAAGTGGCTTATATCTAGTAGTGGATGGTTATTTGGCTGTTGTAAGAATGTAAGAAAGAAATGGAGAAATACTCACTTTTTTAACATGGTAGAGCGTACCGCTGCTTTATCATGGTTGTGGCATGATAAGATCAACTCATGGAAGAACCACACTTAGAGAATACCAGCATAAAATAGCAGCTTGATGTTGCTGTGTTTTTTTATGGTGAGTGTAGAGAAACCAGCACCAGCTTTTACTGGTAACAAGCTAACAAGGCATTCTATCTTAGTCCTTATGGGTGATAAGCTGACAACACATCAACACTTATACTCTTAATGTAGGATAGATATAGGTAGCCACAGTATCCACTTAACCATCAGGTGGACTGTGTGCCTGCTCGATTTAAAGATTTCTCATGTTGAACTTGCTATTGCTACATGAGAATGATTCTTTTGTAATTTTTATTTTTCCAGGCCCTTACAATTCTGCTGATGTATCATCCCAGTGCAAAAGCACAGTCGCTGTTAAGTGATTACTTCCACATGGTCCTCTCCTGCCGGTCAGATGAAGATAAGAAAGCAGTTTTCAAAGTTTTACTGTCATTGACTGAAAAAATTTATGGAAGGAGTAACTAATATGTTAAGAATTCATGTTATATAAAAAAGAACAGATATTCTTCAGATAGTTGAGATATATTTGCTGCCAGAATCATTCATTGCCAAGATTTTTGAGGAAAGGTCTTGCTCGAAAACCCTAGTTTGCACAAATATTGGCAAAGTTTTTGTTGTGGAACATTATAAAACAAATTTGAAAGATATCATTTATTTTAATGACTATATTAGGTTTTAACAGTGTTGTCTTTCTTAGTAAAATTAATTTAATAAAATAAAATAAATTTCTTTCTTAATGATTAATAAATGAGCAGAGTCTGAAAACACATTAATAAACTACAATAAACGAGGTTATAATTTCTTTTTTTTTAATGATTTTATTTTCTTGTGACAAATATAGTCTATTTACATTCTTTATAATAGAGAAGTCAATGATTTTAAACGTAAAGTAACTTATATTAAAACAATGAAGAAATGATGTGTTGATTGCACCCTCATTTTTTAATTTATTTTGGTAAATATATTAAGGACTGATTTAAATAGTGTAACTAAGTTTTTTGCATTTTATTGTTTAAAACTTTAAGTTTTCTTTGATGCATAAAACACTTTACTGTTTTTGTTATAAAAATCAATGTATGAAATAAAGTTTTTTTATAATTACTCACTTTTATTAACATCCTTAATTTGTTTCGTGATGTCATTTGTGCGTTGCTTATATTTTTAAATTTTATCCCTGCATCTGATGTAATTTCGCCTTGATATAATTTAAAGTTACTTACTTTACATATCTAAAATTACAAATTGCTTATGATTTGGTTTGGTCATGTACTGTAGAATATAATCAAATAAATGTAATAAAACTTTAATTAGAACACGGGCACGCACCTTACATTAAATTTTAATCATTATTGAAAAAGTCGCTTTGTTGTCCAATGACGCTGCGGAAATTTGAATCTATATTACTCGTATTTAAATAACAATTAAAAACCTATTCAAAATTTATATGAATCCAAGTCCTATATTACTCGTAGTCTAGGACTTATGGGTCACATATTTATGTACGAAATAAAAATGAATACGTCAACTGTGCTGCTTGTAAAGCGTGTCATAAAAGACAACTAATAGAATATTGGATTTGTGATTGTGTAAACAATCGGGTGGCCACCTAACATTGTTTTCACAATTTTCCATCTAAACCTATAGTTAAGTTTGTTCAAGTAGTAGCTTTTTCGATTCTCCACTGAGAATACTGGTGTGACCCAATGTACATACGATTGTGCGTAACGTTCACGGTACTATGTGGGAGGAGCTAATATGCTCTCGAATGACATTGGCGGTTGACATCACTTGTTCCTCGAATTCCAGAATGCTATCGGCCTTCCAGTAGCCAAGGCCATGATATCAGAAGACGGTGAGGTCATTGAATGGAAACATAATTTGGTGCTCGATGGACCAGCTGAAGTTTGGCTTCTTGCTCTTGAGCACACGATGAGGGTTGTTTTAAGAGAGGTGAGCTATTTTGATTTTATATCTGAGGCTTTAATTCGTTTTACAAATACGCGCATTAAGTTACGGCGGATATTTTATGTGATGGGTGAAACTAAATAGGTTTTGAAAAACGCAATTTAGTCAGTTTTGTTTACTTTTGTTAGTTTAGTGTTTGCATATCTACAGTTTAAATGTATTATGTGACTATTGTATAACAAATTTAAAAAAAGAACTTAAACCCGCACTCGTGGTCGCTCAATTAACTTTAACCATAATCTGTACATACCCGTAATTATTTTTAATGATGTATTGTTGCGGAATTATCTTTGCGATTCCACCCTCAGCAAACATTTTTTACATTTATTTATTTATTGTGTCTAGCCTAGATGACTAGATTGTTTGTCTCGTAAGAGAGATATTTGTCATAGCTGCTACGGTTGACAACCGCAGTGTTTTATTTAGGAAGTTGCTATTGGCCATCTCCTGATTCATATACCCTGTCGTCTGATACTACACCCGCGGGTTAATATAGGGTAGTGGATTAAACCAAACAACCAACTAACATTCTATTCAACACGGTGCAAGGAAGGATCCTTCAAGTAGAGTCCGTACTTATTTAACTGTCATCTACATTCGGCGCTCTCTGAGCAATTTGAAAGTTTTGTGATGTTTTTTTTCTTAAGCTGTCTTTTCGCCACAATGGTGAATTTTAATGCGGCACCGACATGCTCAGAATGAGAATTCAACGGAATTCACTTACCACATTGCCGTCTAGAGAAATTATTGTTAAATCAGATAGAATACCGGATAACCATCTCTGAATTTACAGCTATGGTGAATTTAATAAGTCGAAGAAGAAAATTTATCCGAATTGGCGCACTAAATTAAAATTTCCCATATTGTAGAAAAATATATACAAAACTGTAACGGATAGCAGCGAATGAAGAGTAGCGTAGCAATTCGGCTCGTATGAATAAGTGTGCCAGGGGTGACGAATACGATATTGGCAGATACCCTGGACTCAACAGGCAACTGGCTTCTTGAATCCAATGCCTTAAAATGCCTGCTTAACTAAACTGAATTGTGAGTGTAGAGAACCGAAGATCCTTTTTGCTGTTGACATTATTATCATAGTCCTCAGGGGTAACAACGCATCTACATTTTGATTCTTTATCGAGGACTGTGCGGTACATCTACTTACCTTCCGGTAGACTGTGTGATCGTTTGTCACCCTTATTTTATACAAAAAAGAAAAAACTCTAATCTCAACCAACTTATGTAGTAGAAAATACAGTATATAAGTAGTAGAGTACAGTATATATAAATGGTGAGTACAAAAATACTATTATATTTAGTTAGATGCTGTTTCGTAGCTAGAACCAAAATAATATTAATGCTTCTCATGTGGAATTGTTATGTTGTGGTCATGAATAAACCATTTCTTTCGTACTTTCTTCTACAATTGATTTAGCAACTGATACAAACTCGCGCGGCACTGAGAAAGTGTCGTTACGAAAGAGAGCAGTGGATAAATGACTGGCCCGGACAATTGAGTATCACCAGTAGTAAGGTAAGATTTAAGTTTTGTCTAACTTTGTACGAGCTGCGAGCTCGTGGTTAAAGTGTTTGACTTAAATATCAATTTATATTGTTTAGTACAACTCGCGGCACGAAAGTCTAGTGGTGACCGCTATTGCGCATAATTGGCCATATTGCGCATTATTGCGTATGATTGGATGTGTGTATCGTTCGCACGCGCTGATCGCCTCTCCAGTCGCGTTGCGTTTCCCGTACTAATACGACATTCGCAGATATCCCCTCTGCGTTTCGTTCAGCGCTGGAGTTAGGTCGTTAGGTTAGGTAGTTAGTCGATAGGCAAGTTTGAAGACAGCCGTTTGAAGTACATAACTGAACATTTATTTTAAAAAGCTGGTTACTTGGTGGTGACCGATTAAAATAGTGCATTAGTTTGGAAGATTTGCTTACTCTCACCTCGCTAGGCAGGCTGTATAGTGAGTAAAAATTCTCAAACTGTTAATGGCGTCCCGTAATCAGTTTGTAAATTATTATCTCAGCATTTTGATGAATTTTTCATATTCGTTGTCATACGTTCGCCAGAGCGCCCGTCAGTAAATTAGCAGAGTGTACTGTGCAGGTTAGATTAGCATTTATGGAAGATATTGTTAAGATATTGTCATGATATTGTCATCTTATTAGGTATCCCATATACTGATTCGATTCAAACGTCTGAATGACGAAATTTAAGTTTAGACCATATTTGTTACACAATTTTTGACATTATTTAGTTGTAGCTTAAATTCGACATTGTATCCGAATACCAGCTTTAAACTCAGTCCAGCGCTGGGTAATCAGTACTGACCAGCAAAATTTTTATTTTTGAGATCAGCTAGCCAGACAACGCGTTGTTTAGTTAGCTGATCTTGCTAATTGTTTGCTTGCTTGACTGAACTTGCTTCAAACAGCGGAAATCGGTGGCTATCAGTTTTAGGTGAAAGTTTTTGCGACTCCTAATTTAATGATTGTAAATCGATGTAGATTCGGTCAGCCACTGAAATTTAAGCCGGTTGATGGACGCCTAGCAGTGACTTAATGTTTTTACGGTTAACGAGCGATCTAATTTCCGGTTCACGGGAAACCTGCGCTTGTTCCCTTTAATAATCTCTATCAAGGTGGTCAACTGCTGCAATTATAGTATTTTATACGAAAAATCTGCATTCTTTTTTTTACTTTTTGCTTAATATTAAAGATCCAATGGACCTCCGACTGCACTAGAACTCTATGTCGCTGTGAGATAATGAAGGAAAAGAAACCGATGAAAAAGCTTCGTAAGAAGCAGAACCGGATCCTCACTACGTTGCAGTCGATGTCCAGGAGAGATATCTCTAAAATACTCCGCTGCAAAGTGAACGCCTTGTGTGTCATCGAAATACATTCTAGGGATACTATAGACAGGATGTACAAAATGGGTATGTTAAGAGATTTGAAATATTTTCTTAAAAAGTAGGTTATTTTAGATACCCAGATTAACACAAAGTCCGGTACGTAGTCATCTGCATTCATCAACAATGCGACACAAACTACATCGTAGTTCTACCAGGTTGTACACGCAAAATACTAGACGGGCAACACTAACACATTGCTCATTAAGCTACGGCCAATTCGCCGTAACTTCTTTAGTCGACTGCGAAAGTGCGAATTTATTCTTTGTTTTGCAAACCGCGAACGTTGTTTTCGACAATTTAACTTTATCTTTGTTTACTGTGACTAAGAAAACGCTGTCAGTATTTGTGCGCACTTTGTCAACGTGATTTGAAGTTTATTACTGATAAGTATTTAACAATATTTTGCATTGACCTATAAGCAATGACTGTCGTAAATGAAATTACTACTGCGTGGTATGTTTACCAAGGCAACCACCCGCCCAGCCGGCGCCTGATCTATGAGGAATGCCTTTTAGGTTTTGTCGTTTGACCAAAAATATACAACTAGATCCTTATAGTACTTTTATTGTTTTTCAGAGTCTTCACCACGTAGTTTATACACTTTTCTATTCGCTTGAACCAGTTGTTAAAATATTTGTTCCATTCCAAATACTTTAATCGTTTGACCAGCGCTGTGTGAGCTTGCGTTATCATGGTGTAGGATGTTGGCGGATTTGGGTTAGATTTACTTTGATAAACTTTGATTGGTTTGTGGTAAACAGTAGTATACCACTCTGCATTAACTGTTCTATGATCTTCAAGTGCAATCCTCGCAACATGACCGGTTTTCGCAATGAACGTGGCTACCATTTTCCTTGAAGTGCTTCGAGAGCGAACAACTTTAGTTGGCTTGGGCTCGTCTTGGAAGACCTAGATTTTAGATTGTTGTTTAAAATTGGAATTGGTAGAAAAATTGGTAGGCATAAATCCAGGATTTGCTACCACTGATGATGTCGTAGACGTGGTTTGACTCTCCTCGGTTGAACCTTTGAATAGTTTTCTTACACCATCTGACGCGTCTGGGTCGCCTTATGATCGTCGGAATGCAAATGCGGGATACAACGGCAAATTAGCTTTTTCACACCAAGCGCTTCATGCAAGATTTTCTGAATGGTTGTCGCTGAGATGCCTGATAATGCTTCTATCTCTCGATATGTCACATAACGATCTTAAGTCCTCAGACATGGAGCTTCATGATGGAACAAAGAAGTAAGCTCTTCGAAACCATGAAGCCATGTTAGACCTCTTCTAAAGTTGTAGAAAATTATTGCATGGATTTATTTTTTATTAAGATTAATTTTCATAGGTGACCTGACAGACTCAAAACGACTCTGTGACTAAATAATAGCATTAATCCTTCATACTTTCAGTGGTTTTGTGATTCTGACTTATAAAAAAATTGAATATTCAACTGTTCCAAATTCAAAATTGCCGGTAAATTTATAATTGACAGACCTTATAAGGGCTCGTACAATTGTGACACAGTTTTTTTTTAAATTGCCGGTTTAGTACTATACACAGAATCCACTTACCATCAGGTGGACTGTGTGCTCGTTTGTAACCCTTAATCCACCAAAAGTGGCCACCGCGCTGTTCCCATATTGCCCGACTTATCATGCCTTTGATTTTTTTTATTTCTCAGACACGCATGTATCCCCACGATGATTCCCTAACCCACCTAGCACGTGGTAAATCGGCACCGTCCACAATTCGTTATATTTACAAGTTTTTAAATTTGCTCACATTTTCCAGGGTGCATGTCAGTGACAGCTTTCGAATGGTTCTCGCAGCTGAAGTTCTACTGGGACCGCGAGCGCGAGGATTGCTACATCCGGCAGACCAACACCAGCTTCGTGTATACGTACGAGTACATCGGGAACTCTGGCCGGCTGGTCATCACTCCCCTTACGGACAGGTGACTGTTAAAGCACATGCTTGTTGGTATGTAATTAAATAAATTATACATTTAGCGGGTGCGCTGACTGTTGTAGAACGGCCGTTGGCCATTAAAGTGGTGGACGGAAGAGTAGAGGGAGGCCTAAGAAAAGATAGGAAGAAAGGAGATGGACTGTGTTAGGGATGGATGGCGTTAGAAAGCAGTGAGTGAAGACATGACTGCCGATAAAAGAGAATGGAAGAGTTAACGAACAACTTGGGATAAGTGTAGGAAGAAGAAGTTGATTGTTGTCGTATACAATGAAAAATACTTACCTTATTTAAATATATCTAAAATTTATCTTCGTCTTCTTCTTCAACAGCCCATCCACACATAGATATGGAACTCTCCCATCGTTGAGAGGATTTGTTTTAAAGTCAATAAATCTTTAGATTTTGACTTAGATATTTCGTACCTTAAACGTTGAATACCGTCACTACTCTGAGTATTTTGCAGGTAGCTCAGGAACGTGCCATGTTGGAGACCTATGTTCAGCAGTGGTCTTGTGAAGGGATGATACGATTATGATGATGATGATATACCACGTAGAATGTCTTGAGTTCTTTCTTTTATAGTCGCCTCTCATGACCCACGTGCCGTGAAGTGGTGATAGATAATAAAAGTTTCTGTTCCATATTTTATCGAATCAATCAACGAGCTATAGTAGAGAATTATTAAAGGCTGCTATTTAACACAGGTGTTACATTACCCTGACCACCGCACTTCACCTCTTCCGTGGCGGCAGTCCACAAGGGCCGGCCGGCACGGGCAAGACTGAGACCACGAAGGACCTGGGCCGCGCTATGGCGCGCTGGGTGGTGGTCACCAACTGTTCCGATGGACTTGACTACAAGTCCATGGCTAAGTGCTTCTCTGGTAAGTCTCTTTTAAGACTTCGACATAGAGACACCGTTACTTGTAATTTGCAATGTATTTTCAGATAAAATAAGACGTATTTTTTATTTTACGGGCATGTGTCATCGTGTGTCAGGGTTTATTCTGTTGAAAGAGTATATGTTGCACAGAGGTCCCATATAAAACTCTACGAGATCCCATTGTAATATATTATGACGATTAGTTAAAAAAATATATTTTTAAGAACCGTGGCTAAGCGTTCGCCGTCTACATCGGAATCGATCAAATCGATTCCATGGATAGCAAAAATTGGTAATTACATTTTTAAGTGCTGATTTACCACGTGCACGACTGTGAAGGAAAACACCGCGAGGAAAATCTGCGTATCTGTGAAACAAAATATTTCGATGACATGTGAAATCTGTCAACACGCACTGGTGCAGCAGCATAATAATTCTGTCCAAAAAAAGAGGAGGGCTGTGGAATGAGCCCTGAAATGTCACATTACCTGTAAAAAGGGGCAAAACAAGCTTACAGTAGCCTGAAGTCGAAGTTAAAAGTTAAAATTATATGCAATACAATTCGTATAATTTGTTTCATTTAAGGTGTAGTGTTGGCGTAAATATGTGTAAGAAATCATTCAGTGTCATCAGTTTGTAGTAGACGGAACTCATCAACATCGTCATCATCATTACAGCCCATCAGAAATGCACTGCTTGCCTCCCCCAAGGAATGCCATAAAAAGATGACAAACAGTAGCATTATGCTACAATAGAGTAGAATAATAAACGGTAGGATTTATTTTCTAGGAGTCCGTCTAGTTAGGTACCTACCCTTGAAGGGATATCGATTCTTTCCTAAAAGAATCGGTTTTTAAATCGAATCGAATCGAAATCTGATTAATCGGTTCACAAAAAATCCAGATCTAAAGGATCGCTTTCTGAAAAATTGATTTTTTTCGATTTACTTTCAAGTTTTATATTTACAATATCAAAAGATACAACAAAGTACGGATTACAAACGCAACTTATTTTTTATTTCTTTAATCCGTTAACAAGAGGCGAAAGAAACTGAGCACACAGCAGTTTTGCGAGTTTTGAATAGAAAAACGGTCATTCTTTACTTTGGTATTGTATTTGAGTTTGGTTTGGTTTGCTTATACAACTAATTGTAAATAATTTTATAGTTCTTATAAAAACAGAAAAAGATTCAATCTCGATTTTCTAGGGTGAAGTATCGATTCACTGGATCGATTTAGTACTGTACATCGATTTAAAGATCGATATTTTTGACACGAGAAATCGATTATTTGATAAATTGATCTCAGATTGACATACCTACACCCTGGTACCTATCTCTGCCGCGTAGGAGTGCTGCAAAGTGCGTACACTGCTGTGAAATGGGTTGAAGGGTATAGAAAGCCAGTATAATTACGGGCTGTGAGGCATTCCATCTTAGTCCTCAGAGGTGATGATGCATCTATAGCTATCTTCGTTTGAAGTTGGTTGTAGGTGTCCATGACGGTAGCTTCCTACTAAAGATGGGCCGAATATGGATTTCACCGAATACGAATATTCGGCCGAAAGTTCGGTAAAACTTTTACCGAACTGAATATTCGAACATCATTCGGCAGGATCATAACAGCATCATAACCTAACCGATTTCTGTCGAAAATTCGAGATGTTGCGTTATAGCGGACGTGTTACTGCGTCATATAGTACTGACCAAATTGCCGGCACATGCTTATGCTTTAACTACTTTTGTGAGAAAAAAATATTTCGTTGTGTTATTCTTAGTGAAAGTTTATAATTATATGATAAAAATGAGTGACAGGAGATCTAGTATTTGGACTTATTTTAGAGAAACTGAGACCAAAGTAAAGTGAAATGTACTAATGTAATGTTTCTTTGTTTGATTCCAAAAACATTTTATTAAGCTTTCTATTTGCTATAATTGAATATAACGCTATAAAAGTAGATTTAACCCATAAATAAAATATACTTTCAACAGTAAAATTATGAAGGACGTGGCATTATTCAATTCGTACATTTCACACACGTTACACTTTGAGTACGACTTTAATTAATGTTCGGAGAATTAGCCAAATATTCGGTCGAATACGAATATTCGGTAAAGCTGCCAAATACCGAATATGAAATGAATATTCGGCCCATCTCTACTTCTTACCATCAGGTGGACCGTAAGTTTGATTGTTACTCAGTTTTGTAAACTCAGGACTTGTTTTTATAGGTATCGCTCAAAGTGGTTGCTGGGGTTGTTTCGATGAGTTCAACAGAATAAACATCGAAGTGCTATCGGTTGTTGCACAGCAGATCCTCGCGGTGCTGCAAGCTTTGTCTCTTCAGTTGAAGAAGTTCAACTTCGAAGGTTGTGAGATCAAGCTCGATAGTAACTGTGGTATCTTCATCACTATGAACCCTGGGTGAGATTTTAAACTATTGGAAACAATTGGTGGGTAGTGTTTGTGGTATATGACAGTCGCGGAAAAGTTTCTTCGTATTTTGTTTGAACAAAATTGAAGAAAAATCTCTTTGGTTGTACTGTTTGTATCTGGCTGGTTTTGATATCAATACACAAAGGACGTTAAGAAAAAGAAAAATAAAAATTTCCAGTTGTTTTTCTGTCATACGGACAAAGTAGATGCCATTTTTGAAAAGTCATATTTGTAGTTACGACATAGCCGAGGAATTGAAGACTGATCATAAAACCGTTTTGACTCATTTGAAAAAGTCTGGCTATACAAAAAAGCTCGATATTTGGGTACCACACGAGCGCACTGAAAGATACTTAATGAACCGTGTACTCATTTGCTATTATCTATTAAAACGTAATGAAACCGAATCATTTTTGAAAATATTGATCATTGGTAATAAAAAGTGAATCACCTACGACAAGAACGTGCGAAAAAGATCATGGTCAAAGGGTAGTCAAGCTCCACAGACTGTAGCGAAACCCGGATTAACACGCAATAAGTCGATGCTGTGTGTATGGTGGTATTGGAAGGGAGTCGTTTATTATGAGCTTTTACCGCCGGGCGAAACCATCGATTTGGTTCTCTACTGCCAAAAAATAATTATGTGAGTCTCAATGAGTATGAAAAGGAGTGGTCTTTCATTATGATAATGCCAGACCACACAAATTTCAAAAAAACAGCAAAAATTCAGAGAGCTTGGTTGGGAAGTGTTAATGCGACCACCAGTATAGTTCCGAACTTGCACCCTAAGATTTTCGCCAGTTTCGGTCTCTTTTCTCTTTTGAATTCTTTGGGTAGTGTTAGGTTAACATAAAGAGAGGACTGTCCACACTAGTTGTTACTTTTTTTTTTGATAAAAAATCCCAAGATTTCTACAACAACGCGATTATTTCACTATCTTCAAGATGGCAACAAATTATCGAAAAAATGGCACATATATATTATGAATAAATGTAATTAAATCTTTGTAGTGTAGGCCCCACGACAATTTATATTAGTGTTTAGTTTAAGAATAGAGCTGTATAGTTAAAGCCACAGCAAGAGTAGCACGTCCCCTTTTTATTCAACACTTCCCAACATCACACTTTGAAAAACCAATGTCTTGAATTTGTGTATAAAATTCGAAGAAATTTTTCCTCGACCTAATATTTTTAACTGATTCACCAATGATTTCTTATATTTACGCGAACGCTACACATTGAATAAAACTACTTTTACGGATTTTATCGCGTTTAATTTGCTTAATTTTTATACATGGTCACGGGGGCCTGAGGTGTTTGACGTCCCGACGTCATAGTTGACTGGAGTACCTTTAGCTTCTTAATTATTGCATTTGGTCTGATCTACGCAGAATGAACTTACTGTGTCTTGAAGTCTTGCAGTGGTATGCTTGGATTTAGTTTTAATTTTATTAATTACAGGATCCCAAGCAGTTAGTAGTACCCCGCTTCCTTCTCTGTTGAAAAATAGGATGTTTCTTTAATTTCAGTAGCCTCACCTATTATCCTTGTCGATGTTCTTTCGCGAGGATTTGTGGTCTATCAAATCTGATGTAATGGCGGGGGCCATCTAGAATATGATTACGAAATGCAGGCTTCCGAAGCAATTTAAACAAAAAGTACCTGGATGACCGAGCTTTGCTCGATATTTTTTTGGAAATCGTGTTTTTTGAAACACAATAGAAAAAACTGAACTGGTTATTTTAATAAAAAAATCATTAGTGCAATTAGTTTAAATTTAAATTTACGTATTTTAAAAAAAATACTTTA
>DWHP01000034.1:0-28949 GCA_018247895.1 Parnassius honrathi
GTGTACTATATATCATAAATACTAGTATATATATATATATTATTTTTCATGTCTGTAACAGACTTTTCTTAGGGTGTACGAGTAAAGAACCCGTAGAGATGAGGGAGCCTCAATTGTAGAATGGAGCGTATATAGGTTAAAACTTTATTTTGCTTTACTTCTATTTCTATTCAATACAGTGATGTAGATAACAAGAATACATGCCATATTTTAGATTGACAAAGAAAATAGATAGAATATTGCACAATGGTATTATAATTATTTTATTAAATTTGAATATAAAAATTCACATTGTGCTTTGAATTTAAAATTAACATTTCATCTTTGAAATTAATCCCTATAAATGATGTTTTTGATCGACATAACAATAAAGAATGTTTTTTTTTTAAATTGATCGTTTAATTCCCAGATGAGACTTTTGAGCAACTTTTAAAACTCATCGAATGCAATATAACTTAGCTTTAAAAATAAAAGAAATTTTTCACTTGGCAAAATTTCTAATGGAAACTTGTTTTCTTCTCAGGCTACGGTTACCCTTCGGTTTTATTACCCTTATGTTTTATCGTCGCAATGGCTAAACCCTGGAGACCCAGCCAAATCCTGCCCTAAACGAAAATTGACTCATAAAAAGTTACTTGTGAGTGTTTCGTGGACTAGCACCCGTGTCGTTCACTACAGCTTCCCAAAATCTGGCCAAGCGATTACGGCAGATATCTATTGTCAGCACCTGCAAACCATGAAAGAAGAACTAGCTATTATACAACCGAGATTGGGCAATCGCTCTAGGCCACTGCTGCTTCGCGATAACGCAAGACCACACACTGCACAACAAACAACCACTAAGTTAAATGAGCCACGATTGGAATGTCTGCGACATCCACCGTGCTCCCTGGACCATCCCCCAACAAATTACCATTTTTTCCGAATTTTGGAAAACTACTTACAAGGAAAAAAATTCAACTCCGATGCGCCAGTCCAAACCACCTTCAAAGATTTTATTGATTCTCGCCCCCACGGTTTTTATAATAAAGGAATCAATGAACTACCTACGAGATGGCAAAAGTGAATAGATAACGATGGTGCGTATTTTGATTAATTAAATATATTTTACTAAAAAAAGTTGACTTTATATCCATCCAGTATAAAACGTCAATTTCATATGTAAGAAACTATTATTAAAATGAAAATTTTGTGATTACTGATTATATTTTTTAAGTGACATAAATGAAGTACTTAACTAAATTTGATATTTTGTGTTTTTTTTAAATCCGGTATCCGACCATATAGCTGTTTGTTATCTGGTATCTGGCCGGATTGTAATTTTGGGCCGGATAGGCCGAATACCGGTTAGTTCCCGGATATCCGTTTCATCTCTAGTAGTAAGTATCGACTACCACACATGAACAACTGTGACACAATGTGTGTGTGCATTGGCGGACCTTAAAAAAAGAGAAGATCCCTAAGTCGTATTGTATCGGCCCGGAAAAATCGCTGGTGTTAGCCGATTCCACAAAGAAGTCGCGAAAGAAAGAAAAATATATGCACTAATTGGCGAAATATCAACCCTGGGCGCTTACTCACACAGTAATCAAGTACTCCAGCCTCCAAACCACATGTACATTTGTGATTTTTTGGTTTTTTTCTTAATTATATAAATTCAATAAATAAATTAATAGTGGTAAGTATCTACTGCAGTGTATAGACATCTGCGACTAACTTTTATTAAGAAATAGTTCTGGCTCTTACACTTTTACGGCTACGCTCTTTATCAGAAGGAATAGGTAAGAAAATGATACATGCACCGACTGATTTCAATGCAGAAAAAGAGCCATACACGATTAGAGAAACCCACTATTATTCAATATCCAATAGTAGAGTTGTATTAACATTAATAAAACTGGTATCGACGAAGTTGTTTAAACGTAGGTTGTGTTTAGCCGTAGGTACGCAGGGAACGTGACCCTACGAATCGCTTACAATGACTGACTGAAACTACTTACGCAACTTACAACTTACTGAAATTTTTTCATTCACTTTCTTTACGGCGAAAGAAAAAAAATATTAAAATTGTGTATAACTGAGGAGATACTTTATTGACCCAAACGGAGTAAGGTTTCAATCGCGGTTGGGATAAATTACTCTCAAATTTCTATTACAGTGAGAGTCTAGCATAAAGCATTTATCTTCTATTTAGGATTCCTCCTAGATATCTTACTACCTTACCTTAGGTATTTTCTACCACAAAGCCGTTAAAACTACTAAGTGAGACATTTCTTGTTTAATCCGGAGCAGATTTAGCATCCATTTTTTTAAGTTGATTGATGATGAAGTTGGATTTCTCCGAAATTGTTTGTTTTTTTTTAAAGTGGAAAGCAGTAACTTACCGACTTAAAAAATAACAAATAAATTTAATAGAAGGATCAAAGTAGCAATTTTGAATACGCAATAGTGCCATGTATTTATATTATAAGGTCGAATCCTTGACCTACGGAAACTGTTTATTATAGAGAGAATAGAGTTTGTTGTCTTATGTTATGAAAACAAAGCGCACAAGTGCGCGTAATAATCTTAATCGTGTATCTAGATGCCATCCACACTCCAGTGGTTTAAGTTACTCGTAACCATTCATCTAGATGTCATTCATAGCAGTTTTCCCGTGGGTTGCGTAAGAGGCGACAGTGACAAATGCAACGGGAGACGGGCAGTAGCATCGTCGTGACAAAGATAATAATAATAAAAAAAACTGCGGCTGCCAATCCACCCGGAAAGCGTGACAACAATGACTAACATAACGACTATGAGGCCATCTATGGTGCAGGTTTAATTTTAGCAATATCTTTTTATAAACTGTAGTGAATATAACTAGATATTCATTCGTTCTGGGAATTATAGGACAGGTTAGCAAATAATATTGCTCTAAGATGAATGAAGGAGAAACTTAAGTTAAAAGGGAAAAAGATGGTCTCCCATACATCGTTTAACGTGGCCGATGTTTCAATTGTAAATGGGTAATTTTTTCTTAAACTGAAATTACATTAATAAATAAGTTTGCGGATATAAAACTATGTGACATACATAAATAGCCGTATCTTTGCAATGCGTTAATTAAGAACTTCAGCATTTTTACACACCTTCAAGGGACCGTATACCTTAGATATTGATATTTATACCCATCACATATCTCGACCAGTTCAGAAAAGTCTTCGCAGATGGAGAGACGGATGGACAGACAGACAACAGGTAAAACTGTAAGGGTTCCATATCTTTTTGAGGTACCGAAGGCTAAAGTATTCAAATTTTTAAATAATTGATTACAATCACCTGTTTTTTTTTGACTCTATATTGAAAACTAAATGTGGAAACTAAATGAGTTAGCGCGAAATCACAGTGCGATTGGAAATTTACTAACCGGTACAGTTTTTACGTCATGAATATCAATCATATTTATTCATTTACCTACCATGTACAAGCCATATATTAGCTTGGTAGTCGTCTCATGGGTTATTTCATAGTATGCTTACAAGCAAGAAGTACATTTTGTTCTTTCTTGTCGTAATTTCTTTATTATAAAAGGTAAATACTTATTGCATTTTTTCCTATCTTGCCGTATTTTTTAAATTATTATCTGCTACATGCATTCTCTACCTGCTAACCTAGGATAGAACAGAGAGCGAGCTATGGGCAGTGAGGTTGTCATGATCTAACTATATATATACAAGGCTGTTTTCAAAAAGTAGCGAATTTCAAACTTAATTTCAGATATACAAATATATTTTTTTTTAAATACGAGTAAATGAGGCTTGCCTACTGATCAAACCTTACGAACGTGTGCGTGCGCGGTAAAATCAGTTAATATAATGTATTACCACGCATATTGAATTAAAAGGGTAGAAAGGTCAAAATGTTTGCGATTTTTTTATTAATTTTTAATTTTTCTTCACAATTTGCCTATATTACTTATTCTGAACCTTCTTTGCAAATTTGGCCGTTATTGTAAAATAACCGCGTCTATGTGTATCCAAATAAGTTTTTTTTATAGAATTTCGAATAATGCATTTGTTTAAACATCATTTATTATATTTGGTGAAGTAAAAGAAGTTTATATATATTTTTGTTTAGTTTAAAGATGAAGAGCTTCATCGTTGTGAGCTTTTTTTGCGATGATGGGTGTGTCCCTCGGCCGGCCCGAGCACTACACCGACCGTTACGACAACGTCGACTTAGACGAGATCCTCGGCAATCGTCGCCTGTTGGTGCCCTACATTAAGTGTATCCTTGACGAGGGAAGGTGCACACCTGATGGCAAGGAGCTCAAATGTAAGTACACAATAATAGTTGTTAATGTATTCTTTATTTTTTGCAAAAATAGTTCATAATATATTAAATTAAGGTAGAAGATAGTTGAATATGAATGTCTTAAATGTCCCCGAATCGTGCTTTGTAGTATTGCTTGTTTTTATAAAATACTACAATTAACGTAAAGTTTTAGAGGACATACAATATATCTTGAACCAATTGTCTGTTTTGAAACACGTAAGAAAAAAAATCAATGCAATTTATATGTTTATTTTTCTTCGTTTTGGAAATTATATAAATACTACAATCACAAATATCCAGACCAGGAACAAATTCTTTGTAGGCCATAGAAAAATTTGTTCCTTACGAGATCCGAACCCCCGACCAACAATTTATTTTAATCGTTCTTCGTTATCGTCGTTCGTTACCTTCGTTATATATTCACATAACATACACAATATTTATTGCAACAATGAAAATAAAACTAAAATCATCATTCAGTTCGATTCCCCGCAGCATTGTGCTAAGAACGCTGGTTGCGTTTTCTCGCCGAATGATCTACATTGCCTTTGAGCGAGAAAATACCAGACAGGCGTCTTGTCATGGTTTTATTGATTGAAGTATTTTGTTTGTTACTTTTGGTTATGGTATAGAGTACGAGAGAAATAAATGGAATTTATTTTAATTGAGCTCTTTTCCCTTCCTTGCCCTTCCCGACTATAGGAGGGAAAAGGAAAAGGGAGTTTACCTATGCTTGCGCACTCATTCGTGCACTACGATCATGTCTTATTATAACTAAAGATTTAACTTCGAAGAAATTTATTTTTGTTTTCAGAGCTAAGAATGAATAATTTTGGAAATTTTTCTTGTTTATTTTTAAATTAATTTTGCATAGCAATAGACGACAACGTCACGTTAATGAGTGAATATATGTCTAAAACGGTTATAAGTTTATAGTTCTTATTTATAAAATAATATTGAGATTTATTGATAAAATTAAGTACTATAGAACATCTCAAAACAATTTGAACTCAAGACAAATTTTCTATAATTACTAAAAATATAGAGGAATAATAATATCGTTATGTCCGGTGATATAACCTCTTTAGTTTAATGAGATAGTATTTGATACGTATATTTACGTGTCTATAAATATAATATGGTCGATTTGAAGTAACTAATGATATAATTATTATATTTACAATTAAAATTCATTACACACATTTTATAAAAAAATAGTGTAATATAGGATAACTAAAATTAAAAATTTAAATTGTCAAAAAGTCCTGTTCCCCGTGGTATCGTGCCAAGAACGCTGGCTGCGTTTCCTCGCTGAATAGCTATACTTAGCCTTTGAGCGAGGAAAGAACCAGCCCTCGGATGACGGGCTCTTCGGATGACTTCGTTCAAAGAACCGAAATATGTAATATTTCATAAGTCAAGAAATATTACAAATATACATATTATTTCCCTATATTGATTGGAGTATCACTAGAAAAGTTTTATAAAATAATAAGTTAACCCCACATACGGAATCCCGTTTTGCCCGTAAAATTATGTACGGTAACTATCGTAGGTGTGTGATGAGTCATTGATTTTATATGGTCTTGATGCGTTCGGAATCCTGAATCGGAATTACGAAACGGAATCCCGAAACGGAATTCCGTATGTATGTGGCGGGCCTATAAATGCCAAATTTCCATCGAGCGTGTAGTTTAAGGCCCGCCATGTGGCGGAACGGAATTCCGTATGTATGTATATACGGAATTCATCATCATCATCATCATTACAGCCCTTCACAAGTCCACTGCTGAACATAGGCCTCCCCCAAGGTACGCCACAAAGCAAAAAAGCATATACAATAATAATAATAAGACAATGCATATACATTTCATAATTATTAACTGATGATAGATGTAGATATCTATGGGCCACAATCATAGAATACTATATTACACAATAGAATGGCTGTCGACCTTACTTTGTAGTAGGGTCGGTATCGCCGGGAGCACACATACAAGCAATTACGTCGTATTAACAGTTACTAGTATCACTACTACAAACACATTTTAGACCTTTGGTTAATGTTTTTGACACAATGTTTCTTTATTTTTGTTTCTAATATTCACAAAATATAAATAGTTTCGACATACTGGTTGTAGAATATATCTCCTTTATTTAAATTTTTATTTAATTTGCATGCAGCGACGTTTGACACGAAAATTGGAAACGATTGATTGTGTTGACATTTATACGTGTGACTTGACGTGTTAATGACATGTTAGTGGCTACACGGTCTCCGCCCATTCCCCCGTTCTATTATGTATGTATTATAGTATTCTATGGCCACAATAATCTATTTACCGTAAGATGGACTGTGTTCGTTTGTCACCCTTATTCTATAAAAAATATACATAACCTCTACAATATTATACCGTTACAATAACAACAGTTTAACTGTAAGTGAACTACTGGACACCGACCTCTCCAATAAGGCGCCAAGTGACGGTCATTATTTTAGAGATTTATTCACCACAACGGGTAGGCGAGTTCGTAAGCAGGAGCGTACCCTCGCACTATTAATTCCAGTCTATGAAATTTTAAAGCGTTTTAAATGCATTTTCGACCTTAAGTTGGTTGCCAGAACTTCATCCGTAATATAGCAAGGGTGTTTAAGAAAAAAAAGCATAATATGCCCCCTCCATTCAAGTATGATGTATTTATCAGGAAGCAATAGCGGCATACAACACAAGTTTGTTTGGTATTTTGAAATCTACAGAGCAACCCTGTAAACCTCTTCCCCAAGCAATGATAACTTATAGACATCTCTCCTAATTCTTTATTATTAAGAGACGTATCACTAAAACTCATCGTCATCTCACCGCATGTGGACACTGCTAGAACATGGGCATCTTCTTTAGTAAAATTGGGTATTCCGTTGTGTCCAGCAGTGTGAAATATCGTTATCTTACTATTTTGGTTTCGTATGGATATCGTGCTGAATAGAATCACTTTAATCGCCTTATATTTATCAAATTTTCATTAAATTCACTTTTGTGAATAATGAAATGTAAGCATTTATATCCGTAACAGATTGATGGTTAATTATAGTCAGCAATCTTAACTGTCGATGTCACGACAAAATGAACTCCTTACTCGTGCAAATTTTAGCAAAGTGCCTCGTGCATTTGATATAAGTTGACTGTCTATAAACTGAAATGGAATCAGACATAACTGTTTTGTCTTGGTAAGATTCGTGAAAAATACAAGTGACGCGTACCTAACACGAAGCTCTCGAAATTCAACGGTAAATTTCTTAGAGAATCCTTTGTGATTAACATTAAAGTCCAAAAATTTGTGATTGGGAGCACTGTTTAAGGGCGCACAATCAAGCAATGCACATTCAGCTCCTAAAAGTTTTACATCCAGAAATGATTTACAATAACAATGCCGATTAGTCTTAAAATAAAATAACAAACGAAGAAATGAAATATGAAAGCATTAAAGGAAAAAGCCAGAGTTGGTTATAATGAATTACAGATATTTGTTTTTAAAAAATTACGACACAACATTATTTTCGCTTAAGAATTAACGTCAAAGAACTTTTTAGTAATCTAAAGTTAAATGCAACACCTTAGAAGTTAGACATTAAATTTTTGGTGTATTAGAAACGATATCCAATTAAAGCTTCAGAGGCCCTAACAAGCGAACACCCAGAGCGTGGCTGAAACAAATAATTAACTTGCCCATCAAAATTCCTCGCATCTACAATTCGTCCGTTAAGTCTCGCGACCCTATGCCGCCCCCTAAAGGTCCCCCGCTTTAGGGGGGAGTCTAGACGGCAGACCGATCTATACTGCAGTGCATCGATCGGGGTCGGGTCGACGTCCGCGGCGTCGCGACGCCGCCCTCCGCCGGCGGGGCAAAACAAACCCCCCGGGTTACGATGTTGACCGCTCAGGTGAGCGACGGATTGTCGGTTGTAAAAAATAAGTCGTGACCGCCATTTTCTCACGCATGAAAGTTTACGTACTTTGCATGAGCCGTTTGTAGGTTTCAATGAACTGGTTATATATTTATAGGTTATTGTTATGTCGTTTATTTCTTTGATTACAACGTTGAATAACAATTAGAGTCAAGAGGAATTTTGTTATATACGTCGTAGAGCCACGCTGCAGCTACATTATGGTCGTAGTACGAAAGGTACTTCGACCAGGTTAGAAGCACGCTTTCACAGAATACCAGCGTAAAATAACAGCCTTTTTTAATGGAAACAATTCATTCCATTTTAGTCCTCAGAGATGACAACGTGTCTGCATTTCGATTCTTAATCGAGGATAGATTTAGATTTCTATGGGCCATTTACCATCAGGTGGAACTATGTGCCCGTTTGTCACCTTTATTCAATTTCTGTACATGGTAGAGCCATGCTGCAGTTATATTAGTAGTATAGTTGCAGCATGAATGAGTCTGAACGACCAAGGAAGGACCACGTTCTCACGGAATACCAGCTTAAAATAGCAGCTTAACGCTGCTGTGTATCGTATGGTGAATGTAGAGAACCGGAGACCCTTTTTTACTGGAAATGAAGCATTCTATCTTAGTCCTCACGGGTGACGACGCATTTGCATTTGTATTTTACTTGATTCGTAATCGAGGACAGTTATAGATGTCTATG
The DNA here is from genome assembly GCA_018247895.1 of Parnassius honrathi. Classification (NCBI taxonomy): domain Eukaryota; kingdom Metazoa; phylum Arthropoda; class Insecta; order Lepidoptera; family Papilionidae; genus Parnassius; species Parnassius honrathi. The sequence goes on from DWHP01000034.1 coordinate 8,975, forward strand.
GGTCACAGCAACCACTTACCATCAGGTGGGCTGTGTGCTCGTTCGTCACCCTATCCAATTAAAAAAGACTGCCTTCTTCAACGGCCGCAAAACGGATGGTATAATTTTCCTTAATCCTTAAGCTTGGCAGGCAAAATCACAATCGCAGTACCAGATGTGAGCACTTTTGACGCAGCTGCCAGATGCTGGACCGGGTGTTTTACGCATGGCGCAACCCAGATAGGCCATACTTTGGAAACCATAAAATCCTTTTGATATATCCCGTAGTCACTTCTTACAACACCCACGGGACGAAACGACGTACTGGATTCTCCCACATCGCCAACATACCATAAATTTGCCAACTGACTTAATTTAAATTTCATACGTTTTACTGCGCACACTGTTCGTATATTTCATTTTGTACCCTATAGTTGGCGGTGCAAGAATGTACTACTACCATACTCCAGCAGTCAGCAGCATCTTCCTGACAGAAATTAAAAAAAAAACTGCGGTTGACAACCCGTTTGCCTAGCGTAGCAACTATGGCAAAAACCCCCGACGAGATAATCTATGAGGCTGGCCTGCGCTCATCAGAGAACTTTTATAAACTGTAACGGATGAATTGATTGTTAGATATTTTATTTGGTAATAGGTCTTCTTTTCTGCCTACAAGCCCGTCTGGGCTGGATCTAATGCTGCGTTCCAGTTTTAAGAGTATGATTACAAGATGTAAAGCATTTCATCTTAACCCTCAGATGGATAGAAAAGTGGTAGAGTCATGCTGCAGTTATATTATTAGTATAGTTGTAGCTCGAATGGGTCGGCTTAACCGGGCCAGGACCACGCTCTCACAGAATACCAGCGTCAAATAGTAGCTTAATGTTGCTGTGTTTCGTATGGTGAGTGTAGAGAACCGGAAACCGGTGGACTGTGTGCTCGTTTGTCATCCTATCCTATAAAAAAAAAGACACCGCATCTGCGGACGGCTTTGCTTGAAATTGGTCGCCGGAGTCCAGTCTATAGTAGCCATTAATTATATGTGTACCTGTGGTGTGGTTTGACCCGTGTGCAACTATGGCCTATTTTTTTTAAAGAATAAGGGTGACAACGAGCACACAGTCTACCTAATGGTAAATTTATGCTGCGGCCCATAGACATCTACATTTATCCTCGTTTAAGAATTAAAACGCAGTTGCGTTATCACCCCTGAGGACTAAGATGGAATGCTTCGTTTCCAGTAATAAAGGATCTCTTGATCTCTACAATCACCATACGAAACACAGCAGTATTGAACTGCTATTTTACGCTGGTATTCTGTGAGAGCGTTGTCCTTCCCCGGTCGAGTCGACCCATTCGTGCTATTACCACAATATAGCTGCAGCGTGGCTCTACCACGTACTCTCCTGTTCATAGAATTAGGTGGTGAACGCGATCCTTAAAAAAGAAGTATAAGCCGAAGTAAAAAGCATCACCATCTACTAAACCTATCAAGCCCTTAATGAATTTTTATTTACCTATATATTTCAGCGCTTTATACCTATATAGTGACAATGAACAAAGAACAAACAATAACAACTAAACATAACGAAAACAGACTGATATATTAAAATTATGAAAATTGTGTCCATCATTATGTATTAAAATATTAGTTTATCTGCAGCAAAGAAGCTCTCTAGAAAACTATCACTTTAGTATAAGTAACGCACTATGAAATCTTTAGTTTATTTATTGCTTACTTTCTTTTGCTAAATGTGTGGTCTGGAGTTATATATATACATAGTTCGATTCTTGCATTATCTATGAATTTACAATAAATTAAGATAAGAAGCGCACACTAACAAGCGACGCACCTACGAGTACATTACTGTGTCTTATTATTTCCTCGGGCAGTTGCACGCATACAATCGCAGCACGGTTTCGCGTAAGGTTCTTCGAGCGCCTTCATTTACTCGTGTAATCGTGATTTCATTTTATAAACTATACTTAGTAAAAAATAGTAATGTGGAACCCTCCCAATTTGAAGAGACTTATAAACATCAACGGCCAGATCAGAACAATGATGATGATGGCTAAAATCAATGATATTCAAAAACTAGCCACCTGCCTCGTCTTCGCTTGGATAGAATCTATTAAATGTAGAGCTATGTAGCTTTACAGACAGCTAAAGATCACTTATTATTAGAAAAGTTTCATCACAAACATACAGAACATACAGACAGACAGACGCACAAAAAAATTGTGACCTGGTGTATAAAGCACCTTTTTTAAGAAATGAGATTTTAAAGCCATATTATTGAAAAAGTATGAAATTTGTTTATGCTAAAAGGGCGTGTGTTTATTGATAGTCTTTCAAAAGACACTATGTAAAAAAGGCCAGTGTAATGTGTACTTCCACACTGTTTAATAAAATAAAGTATGTGTATTGGTACTGTACTGATTAATAAAAACGTACTATTGCCCTTTTAGCACCAGGTCACAGAAATAGTTGTTAATGTATTATTAGCATGAAAATACTTACCTGACCTAACGGCGGCTCCGCACGTTGGCCAACATAGTGCTGCATGTAGTGGCAAAGATATTGGCCAAGAGTTTGTGATGGCATCCACACGTTGGAAGGTCGTTCAATTTGCTTCGGTTCAAGCCAATGTGCACACGAATTTATTAAAATGGATATTGAGGCGCTAACAGCTGCTGCGGTTTTAATTCTTAATTTGTTTTGTGTTGTTAATTGTAAACATGATTGTAAGCTATTATTGGAAAAAAAATAGTCCCGCTGGGTTTCTTGCTGGTTCTTCCCAGGGCAGAAGTTTATTTTGCGAACCAGTTTAAATGAAAAAAGTGACTTTCAATAAGTATTGTTATAATTTACCTTGAATAAAAAAGTTTCTGTTTCTTTTTAAGTATGTTAACGTAATTAGAAATTGTAAATATATAGATTTTAAGTGTAAATAGAGAGATTATTGAGCGGTTTTAGTTTTGTCTCGTTTATATAGTACAAACAATTCAATAAACCAGAATTGTAGTATACGTTACCAACGCGTGTAACAAGGCCCAGATTTAGTTTTACGTACGTCCCTTTTATCATAAGGAAATAATTCCAGGTAATGTCAAAGTACTATTATGGACATGTGACTTAGAACAATACTGATGTTTTATTTGTATACCATCTTCATGTTTATGAAAAAGGTTTAAGAAAGAAGCCAGATTTATGAAAATATTAGTAAACCCATAAGCTAAAATAAAATATAGTGATAATTATGAGCAGCTCTTCACCTATCCTTGAATGTAGACTCGAATAATAAAAAATTAGATGCGTTGTCACCCCTGACGACCAAGATGGAATGCCTTGTTTCCAGTAAAAAGTGTCTCCGGTTCTCTAAACTCATCATACAAAACACAGCAGAAATGAGTTGCTATTATACGCCGGTATTCTGTGAGAACGTGGTCCTGTTTCGGTCGAGCCAACCCGTTCGTGCTACAACTATAATATTGCAGTAGCTGCAGCGTGGCTCCACCATGTATATTATTTTATTAGCTATGAAGGTGTGAATAAAAAATAAAAATATTAAAAAAAAAACCAGCTTTTCACAGATATACATTTTTAAAGCATAGATTCAAAGGCATGCTGTGTATTATAATTTATAACAAAACATTAAGTGAAAAAGTAAAAATTAAAGTTACAACCTATATACGTTCACTCCTTTTATCTTACACAATTCATAATCATCACCATTGTTATCAAATTGTTGTTATCATTTTTTCTTTTATCTTTTTAAATTCTTGCACCTTTTTACCAATTAAAAAAACTATAGGGTTCTATGCTTAATGCGTATGCTTTTTATGTTGTTCACCAATTCTCGGAAATAGCTTAACCAATTTCAATTATTATTTTTATAATAAATAGATTATACTTTAAGGCCACCTCTAAATACAAATCACATAAATTCAAAGAAAAATTTCCATTCCTAAAAAGTAATGATTTTATTGTACCTATTTAAATAACATCCTAGTAGTTCACGTAACTTGTGATTTTCCTCATACACTTAAAAGAGAAAAATAAATAGTCTTTAAATAAAAAGTAAAAGTAGTTTTTTCAAATTTTTGGAAGTTTTATTTTAAACGTTTCATTATTATATTTCCGTTTATAACTTTCCATAGTTCATATTATTAGATCAAATAAAAGCTTAAAATTTTTTAGTAAGACTTAGTGACGACTGTATCATACCCAGCTTTTTGTGGTTGCCTATAAGTTAGGTGACACATGACTTTCCTCTTTTGCATTTGTACAGTGGTGGCCCTAGCAAAATATTTAGGTGGTGCGAGATCTCATAATGGCACCCCTCTTAATACAAAACCTTGGTGTTCCTATTCTAAGGAGTTGAGTATGAATTAAAATAGTATTAGACTTATCACATACCTAGGTGTATATGCGGGGCAAGCACAGTTGTGTCTGTCACTCTTGCCATAGCAGTTGTTCTGCTTATTCGCGTTAAAGTAATGTTGTTCGTTCATTCATTTCATTCGCACTACTCTGTTGCTCTCGACAACGCCACTATGCTTGCCTTGCTGTGATGACTAGTCTACAAATTATTTCTCATAATAAGATTAAATATATCAATTACTTTGCAACATTCCGCTACCTAAAAATACCATGATGTGTATTACCTGGATCGAAGAGCACCTCCCGCCCTCCCTCAATTGCATGCACCAATCCCGCCACCACTAGTCCCTGCACCACTACTCCCGGCACCACTACTTCCAACACCACTATTCCAGGGAAGACACACCATCGACGATAAAACGACACGTGTTTTGCCTCTACACGAGGCATCCTCAGACAATATAGACTCTACGGCGACTGACCGCTAAGTCAGTCGCCACAGAGTCGCCGGAGGTGCTCTTCAATCCAGGTAATACACATCATGGTATTTTTAGGTAGCGGAATGTTGCAAAGTAATTAATATATTTATTGTAATGGATTTCCGCAAAGTAACGCCCGATTCTGTCAATTATCTCATAATAAGAGTAAATAATCTTGTTTGACAACTTTTATTTAAACTGTTGTTCTGCAGACAGTGTTAAGAAAGATAAATGAACTACCAACAACATACAATGAAAAGCCTCGATGGCCAGCTTTCTAGCTTATGCGCTTGCAATTTTTTATTTATTTGGATTAATTTAACTTCTGGGTAATAAAATTTTCTATAGAAAAGATTTCAAGATATGACAGTCTTTCCTGACACACAGTAGAAACGTAGGTAAATTTTTAAATGTTTTTACAGTGACAGTTACAGTCGGCAAGGTACGAAGTGGTGTCTACACATTATGGAAAAATATCCTGCCAATCATAATTTTTAATAAGTCTGAGAACTTTATGTGGCTCTGCTGATTGATAGAATCGATCTTTAAATAATGGATTCAAGCCCATAAGTTTCTGAACGAATTTACAACTAGACAAATCACATTATGCCCAGCTGTTCCACTGATTTGCAAATCAATACAGACTTTCTGACCTTTCAGGTATTGTTTTCATTTTGTATAAAAATGAACAGATATCATAGAATTTTGATAGTTTAAGTCAAGTAACTAATGCATGTTAAATTGTATCCAATCACAGGATAAAAACCGTTCATTTTAAAGAATTTTTTAGGATCAGTTAGTGTCTCACCTACGGCTTCGAACACAAATAATATTTACTTTCTTCGGAACCGGGCTGGCTTAGAAATAGATCTATCTGTTATTAGAGCAAATGAAAAGTCTCGCTATTGTTTCTAAATTCTGACAAAATTTTCAAACAATACGGCACCTTTGGTAAATCCATAGATTCAGACTGCGTAACTTGTTTGTTTGTGCGAGCAGCTATGCAGGTCTAGAAAGACCAATATCACTGCGACCTAAAATATCTACTGTAATCTCTGCTATAGCTATAGTTCACTGCCCTATATCTTCAATGAATAGGAGTAGCTTAGCTGTAAGCAATTTCACTTCTTCTTGGTGAAGTACATTATAGAGTTTCCCAAATGTGTTACGTTTGCGCATTAAGGGTCTACAAGCAGTTAGGATGTACAAAGGCATGTCTTCCGTTAAGAAACAAAACCGGTACATTCTTGAGTTGCTTAGTTCCAGGATGGCAATGTGCTGTGTCCAATCAGGGCTCTTGCAAGAATGCTTGGCTAATTTTTACCTAATCCCAGGGCTTCTGAAAATATTTTAAACCTGGTGTATCGGACCAGATCTTAAGTGATTTATTGTGATAAATAGTTTCAAGGGCGAATCCGGCTAGACTTTTTGAGATTCCACAAAATGGCTCGGTTTCAAACTGTGTGCTTTTTATGCCCTCAAGTTCATTGCCTACAATAGCCGCGTAGTACGTAACCCATCTTAAAATGACCCCGTTGTTACATCCCAAGGCGTTTAGACGGTTCAGGCAGTCTCCAACTAGCTTCGATTTCACTAAGTTTGATATCATCGCTAGCAGGTTTGCTCAACTATCACAGTTTATATAGATTATATGATTGACCTAGTGTAATTGCAGATTGATTTCCGCACACTGAAGTATGACGAAAATTTCTGCCTGGAAGGTAGAGGTAAATCTACCCTTATTCGTACTAAGTTTGATTTTGGGGAATTTCCCATTAATTCTAAAGTCTACGTCGGCGCTAATTTTTGACCCATGGATGTACCTTGTAAGACTACCTTGTAAGATAACCTTTCCATTCAGTCAGTCTTCTCTGGAGGGTAGTTGTGTTATATACTTTTCATTATAAGTGTAGAAGAAAGTCTTGTAACGCCGGACGGCACCCAATGCCAGACACTCCTATCATCTCGATAAATTACCACGTGAATGACTCAAACACGGTTAAAAGGGAAGCAGGGGTACGTAGTGATATAGGGTCATCAGATGCAATTTGTCAATGACGCTCTAAATATCATCAGGAGCCGTCCATTTCTGTTTTCGGCGGGAAAACACTGCGTCATTTACGATCCAGGTGAGTGTTACAGCTATTTAGCTGTAACACTCACTCTTGTGTTGTGTGTTTAAGTCTTCATTGTATTTGTTAATTAAGGTAGGACTCTATTTTTATTTGTAGTCTATAAAAAAATTGGCAATTCTTAAAACCGATTCGGTATAGATAACGTAGTTTTTCAATTATCCTGTCCCGTAGTACCGTACACAAAGTAGCCCTTAACGCCGGGCAGTGAATAAAATGTGTTTTTATTGTAAACTGCTGTATTTATTGTAGTAATTTTTGTAAGTTATTGCAGTGATCAAAAGAACAGAGAAATACTGAAATGGAAGAGAAGAATAAGAAAGGAACATGGAACCAAAAAACTACAATCTGCGATAGATCAATTTTTTTTCGAAGAACTGGGTTTGAGAGTAGTTTTGTCACGTCAAGATCTCAAAAAGCAGTCTACATGATAAGATATCGACATCGAACCGTGGAGAAGAAGTAACGTTGCAACCAAAGATCCTTAGATAGACACCTTAGAGAGCACGAACAAAGAACGCTAAGCACAAGCTTTTCTTGGTGAAAACTAAATTCAAAATAGCAAAATAAGAGAACCGGCAACAAACTAAAGATGTGAAGGCCAAAGAAAGAAGTGAAGAAAAGGGGCAAACAAGCCAAAGGAGTAAAATTCAAGGAAAAAGTGGAGATAAAGCTAAGAAAAAGCAGTCACTGACTGAAATATCTGTAGTTGGAAGAACAACTTGCGTAGTGTGCTTAAAGGACTTCGACAAAGATTGAAAAACTTGCTCCAGCTGCTATGGATGGGCTTATGAAGCATGTGCAGACATTGCCGGATGTTCAGACGACTACATCTATGTAAATGATGCCGGATGTTTTAAAAATGTCCGGTGCTAGGGGTTCGAAGTGAAGTCCGTCCGGTGTGCCACTTCCAGGGACTGGATTTTTTGACTGAAGAAGGACGAGAGTAGAATAATCGCAGTAGAATTGCGGTCTCTAAGGAGTATGTTAGGGCTGAATCTGAATGACAGGGTGATAAATTGTGTGATAAGAGAAGAGTGTAGTTTGCAAGACGATGTTGTGACCAGGATTAAAAAAGGAATGCTTTGGTGGTTTGGTCATGTGGTAAAAATGAATGAGGATAAAGTGTCAAAGAAAATTTATGTTGCAGATGTGAACGGCAGAGTCGGAAAGTGACGTCCTGGGCGAAAGTTTATCGACTAAATTGGCGATATATTGTAAACGGGCCAAATTACAAGTACCCTTAACCAACGAGCATGTATGCGTAGGGGTATATTGATGTGGAGAAGGCGAGAGAGGTGTGTCAGGATCGTGCCAAATGGAAGTCTCTGTTCTCTGCCTTCCCAAAGGCGTGAGTGTTTATGTTAATTTATGTTTATGCAATTGTGTAAACGAATGTTGACTTCAAAGTTTGTTGACTCGATTAATTAATAAAGAAAATAACATTTTTCGAAGTGGTTTTTATTTAATTTTTGAAATCCTTAGGTGTCCGCCACTAAGGGACTTTCCCCTATAGTGCACGCATGATATCTGAGATCGTGCCTAAGACTCGTGTTTCCTTAATTGAGTCGAACATGGACCTCAATTTTAGGAAAGCAAGCGCAGTCCGCCCTGGGCGTTAATCCTGTACAGACTAGCCTTAAGGTCTAAATAAAGATCAAGGGGCGTTAGGCACAGAAGTTGCCATTAAGCAGGCAGTCCTTTGTAGACTATTGAGTCTGTTCGGAGTCGTCTTTTGGTTGGCCTTATTACACCTGACAATGGAGGCGTAGGTGATAATCGGCCTCACTATGCTGCTATATAGCCACAGGATCATACTGGAACGCAAGCCCCACTTATTCCCAACCGTACGACCGCACGTACCTAAAAAAATGTTAGCCATATGACATATATTGCTAAGGGAGAGTTCCACGTTATTTGTTGGTCGACTGTTACGCCCAAATACTTAACTTTTTCGATAGTTAAAAGAATGAGCAGTTACTTTGCGCAAATCCATTATATTGAAGTTATTAGAACTTAATTTGCCCATTTCCGCGTAATAAAATACAACGTGTCCTGCCCAGTCTGAAGAGCACCCACTTCTCACCATCCCTCAGATGCGTGGACTATCCTCTTCACCACAACTTCCTGTACCACCACTCTCAGGATCACTACTCCTAGCGCTAACCTTGACTTTGACAATCATTCATGTCCAAGTCATATACTTGTACAATTGCATCAAGAAAGAGGTCAGCAGGTCCTCAGGTTTTTCCGAACTTACTGGTTTGTAAGCAAATTTTAAATCTGTAACAAAATGCTCATGCTTTGACTTCCTAATAAGTGTCAACAACAAAGAATGTTAGTAATAAAAGTGAGTGAATTGGGAACCGGTGCCCAGTGGTAGCGTTTGGTTGATTTCGGCACACCCCCCCCCCCCGAAGGCGGCGCCCGAGGCGGTAGCACTGCTCGCACCGGGTGGCCCAGGACCGTGCTTTGTGGCATTCCTTGGGGGAGGCTTATATTGAGCAGTGGACTTGTGAAGGGCTATAATGATGATGATGATGTCTACTCTGTAGTTTTCAAGAAGCGATAAAAGCTAAATTGCACCTATTGTAATTTCATAGAAATCAATAGAATTTTACGCCGAATGTATCGGAATTCAAAGTTTTTGGCACGGTAAGAATTGTTCACTTCCGTTTTGTGGAAATATAGGACCAATTTTTAAATCCTTCGTTAAATTTTATTAATAGGTTAAATATAACGTAAACAATTTAAAAGCATCAGTGTTTTTAATAAAGTAGTTCATTTATTTCGCTTTTAACATATAACAGTCAACATATAATAAATATATTTGACGTACACCTTCTATATTCTGACTGAAAAATCATCCCTTAAACACTAAATTAATGATAATTGGAGAATAGTGCCAGAAGAAAATTTTGTAAAAATTTATTAAACTCTCCATAGCACGCTGATCGACCTTGAACTTCCTCATATGGCCAGCAGTGAACGACCACGTCTTAGATCCATAAGTTATCACTGGCAACATGCACTGATTGTACGAACTCGTTTTCAAGTTATGAGGTATTCCTGACGAGAAGAAGTGTCATCGGTGCCTGCCGAACGTTGCCCAATCGAGTTGAATCCGTAGATTGGCGTCGTCAGTTTGAATTTGGACTAACCAAGTCAGGCTATTTGTTCTAGGTAAATACTAGTCAACAACTTCGAGCTTAGTGCTCTTCTGGCATGTGGTGGCGCTCACGGAGAGGATTTAGTTTAGGCGAGTGTGTCTATTATTCGATGTATGCCAAGTTGTGTGACATACAGTTATAGTGAATGGTTATGGACGTACTCTGCGTGCGCGTGTTACAAGATTTTGTTCGAAATTTATGCTTTCGCACTACCAAGGGGCCAAACCTTTTTTATTCTGGGTTACCAGTTATTTTAATAAGACTACGGTCCAGTCCCCAAATTCTAGTCCTTCCTCTGATGGGGCATGTTGCTTGTGTTGGTGCGTATCATATGTTAATGTGTGAAGAGCTGTGTGGCTATTCAAATTTTTTTATGCGAAAGAAATAAAGTCGTTCTCGCTTCTCGCTTGGAAACAGCTCACAATATTTTTGTATGAATATTGTGAGCTGTTTCCAAGCGAGAAGGAACTGGTTAATAAGGAATTGACTGATGTGTACCTTACTCAAGAGATATAAGGACAAATAAATATTCTTTTACTTGTTTTGAGCCCATCCCAGGAGCATAGGTATTATTTATTACTAGAATAGCTATTACATATTATTTTCATGCCAATGAATTATGACTGCTCTAGTGAATACTTATTTTTCCAGGAGGAACAAAAGAATTGATCTACTACATAAACACAACGTAATAAACGTTATAACGTTTATTAAATAATACATAAATAATACATATTATTTTTATACCAATCTTAAAAGGCACAAAGTCAACCTTTTGGATTTTTACAGGATACATTTCGGAGAGTATGCGCAAGAATAGTATGACCTAATCATCGAACCACCAGACGCTCAATGGTCCGACCTCTTTGTTGTCGACATGCCACGCAATCAAACCAAATAGCTTATCTCGTCATTCATAATGTGAACAGAAAAAAAGTGCAATCTACCAGAAATTGTCTTTCCGTCCGATCGTAATACGGGTTTCTTCAAGGAAAGAGAAAATATTTGATAAGCTAAGTGAGTGCGTCAGTGCAAAACATCAGGTGGGAGAGTAGTCAAGTAATATCTTATAATAGTAAACTCAAAGTATAACTAGAGTAACCGATATAAAACAATAGACGAGTAAGTTGAAGAAGCTGTAGGCCGTCTATGTAGCTTGAAGAATCGACAATCAATGAGGAAAAAAGGCTCTCGATTAGCAGCCTCATACTAGTACGTGAAGTGTACGGCGGCCCCTATTAGATGGCGTGACGACCTGTTAAGACATGAAGGAAGTCGGTGTATGCAAGTGGCTCAGGACCAGGACCAGGACAAGTGGGTCATTTCTTGGAAGATGCATATGTTTAGCGATTTGTATTTTTTCAATTAGATTGTTTGTGTGGCTGTAACGAAACTGATGGTGACGTGTAAAAACAAGCTCACAGTCCGACTGATGTTAAGTGAGATATTGAATCTGTAGGCATTTCGATTTTTTGATTAATAAGAAATGCAGATGCTGCTAGTAAAAGGGCTTCACTTTTTGTTACCCAACTTACGAAATGCAGCATGGGTATGGTTATTCCCCGGTCACGTGGACCCATGTTTGCCACAGACGTAATACGCATGAAGTTTGATGTTTGTTAAGTGTTCGTTTGCTGTAATATACCTTCAGTTACACTGTGGTTTGCGTGTTGTAATTAAGTTTTTTTCAATTTAAAATTTATAAACAAATGTGATGCTAATAAATTTGCCATGTTCCATTGCCAACTACATCCATTACTTGTACTTTTAGTATTTTAATAAGTCCACTGCTGAAAATAAGCCTCAAGCATATTGCCTCACAGCGGGAATTTAGCTATAGTTGACATGATTGAGCGGGTTGTCAACCGCAGTTCTTTTTAATTTTTAGTTTTACTAAGACGCTGCTGCCAATCTCCTAATTTGTTTTCCTCTGTCGCCTCTTGTGACACTCAGGGGATGATATGAGGTAGTGGATATTCTTACATCCACCAAAACACTGCTCTGTTATCTTACTTTCTGAAATAAAAACAACAGAGTCAGTGCTATGAGTAATCAGAACAACATGATATTTGTTAAAAAAAGACTAATATGCTGAAATTAAAATGCATTATGTAAATTCGTTCGTTTTAAGATAAGGGTGACTAACGTCACACAGTGCACCTTATGGTAAGTGGTTGCTGCGGCTCATAGACATCTACATCCATGCTCAATTACAAACCAAGTTGCCGTCCGTAAGAACTAAGACGGAATGCCTCATTTCCAATAAAAAGGGTCTCTGGTTCTTTAAACTCACCATACAGAGCAGCGTTAAGCTACTAACTTACGCTGTTATACTGTGAGAGCGTGCTCCTTTCCCAGTCGAACCGACCCATTCGTGCTACAACTTTACTACTAATATAGCTACAGCATGATTCTACCACGTAAATTTCTCCGTTTCGATTTACGTCTGTCGCTTCTTACGACATCAACGGGATGATATGAGATAGTGGATATTCTTACACCGCCACTACCTGGCGTTGACATGTTAATTTAATGTAACAAAAACCTAAATCAATACATTTAAAATAATGATTCCATGCTAAAATTACGTTCGTGTTCAGTTGTTAACCGAAAACATATAAATTGTAAAATTATTTACCCGTTAAATTATGGCCAGATAATTAAATTGAAACGTACCCACAATCAAATAATTATCTTTAGTTTGTACTGAGATGGAACGAAAGAGCTGCATACTTATTTCGTAAATGTTAAGCCTGCTGAATATACCCTAAGCATAACCTACGTTGTTAATTTACGAAATGAGGTTAAACGAGTTTTTCTCTTCAAATATTTATTCAATGTGAAAGATGAAACGTGTGCTCACCGCCTTTACTGAATAATTTATGTTTTATTTCTCATACAATCTCGTTCAAACGGCCAAAGTAGCGTAGTCCGTAGGCTTCGGGCGATTTTAATTTTTTTGAGACACGTAAAGATTCTTTGCCTATATTATTATGCGTACCTAATGAAAAATTACGATTATGTTATGACAAGTATTCATCAAGGATTTGTTCATCAAATTTTCTTGTTCATTTTTCATGATATGTAAAAATTTAAGCATCCTGAACACACTCTCCACAGTCATCCCGAAGATAAAGATGCTGTATATGCGCATAGACATCTACAGCTATCCTCGATTAAAAATTCAAATGATAAATGCTGATGCGTTTTCACTCCCTGAGGACTAAGGGGTCTCCAATCCTCTACACTCACCCGCGGGTTTGCAACCGTAGTTTATATTATTTTGAGTTGGTGTCAGAAAGAAGCTGCTGCTGTTCTCCTGTTTCGGTTTCTCTTTATCGCCTCTTACACTTCGACACCTTATTTATCATGACATTAGTGGATAGCCCTACACCTACGCTAGTATATTTTATGTCTATGCTTACACCGCTACTATACGGCTATGAATGGACTTATTCTTGTAAAAATATATTTCCTGCGGAGATTTTTTTTGTTGACAACATCCTATAGTTTTGCAAAAAACAAAAGGCAAACAAAATAGCATGTAGCTCTCCTAATCGTAAGTGACCACCGACACCTATAGATAGGTACGGATACGACATGTAATCCTATATCCTATTCTTTAAATGGTAAAATATTGGTATAAGTCATAATATCGGTTAGGAAAACCTTATGGCAATAAGGTAGTAAAGAATAACCTTATTTGTTTATTCGAATGTTAATCGTTTAGTTTATTCCGATAGCATATTTTACGAGAACAAAGGGCATAAATAAACGTAGAAAAGTATAATTGAACACAAGAAATAAAAAGTTCGTTATAATAAGTTTATCCAATATTGCATCAGCATATCTCACGTGCACGCAGTGCATGTACGGTATTATTTTTTATGTTAATACAATCCTTTTAGTTATTTTCCGCAGTGGAAACTTAACATTAGGTGGACTGTTGGCTCGTTTATCACTCTTATATTATAGAAATGATACTAAAATAATTATTATTTCCTCTAGAACCCATTTCGATCACTCTCAGTCAATCAAGTAGGCCAATTTCAACGGAGACTAGCATAGGAGATAAATGTAGTGCATTCTAGTGTGCGCAAGCAGAATTACACTCTCTATTAACTCACACTTGTAGTCCAATTAAACGGCAATCCGACACGACCTGAAAGAGATTAGGGCATTCAGATATACACGATTTAGGCACGGAATTAAAATACCAACTCCAGGCTGCTTGTAACAGTTTCTTTCCTTTTTGACCCGACCTAGAATTCAAACTGTACACTAAACCAACAAGGCAGAATATATTAAAAGGATAAGACCAAAAAAAATTGTCAACGTAAAAGTTTAATTGACCACAAAACGATTGTCAGAACAAGCTACGTCTAATTGCAACAGCATATTGCTGACGCAATTGATGCTCTATATAGAAATGTTATTTTTTATTTATAAAACCGAAATTACTTACTTACAGTTCATCAAATGTTAAGTGTCTACTGAGGCCAATGGACAACTGCAGACAATCTTAAATAAAAAAGGTTACAAGTAAGGACTTGCATTAGAAATTTTTTTATAGGAGAGGCAAACGAGCATACAGCTCACCTGATGGGAAGTGATTACCGCCGCCCATGAACAACTGCAATATCAGCGGGATTGCAGATGTGTTGCCGGCCTTCTGAAAAGTAGTGGGCTCTTTTCTTGAAGGCCCCTAAGTCGTATCGGTCCAGAAAAATCTCTGGTGGTAGTCGATTCCACAAACAAGTTGTGCAAGGAAGAAAATACTACAAAAACCCTTAACGGAGAACTCGTAGCATGCATAACAATAAGTCAAGTTTACTCAGGCAGCCAGACAGGATTTTTCAAAACTCAGAAGCGGTCTGTAGTATGAGTTTTTTCTACTATTTGTAACTGTAAAACCAATTAGAGTGCTTGCTTGGTCGATATAATTGTAAATTTTAGCAATAAAAGTATGATTCCTTTAACATTGTGAAGGTAATCGTAGAGACATTATGTCAAGTAAATAGAAATGTCCTGAAAAAACAAGCGTCAAACAATTTTAGTCAGATGAAAATTTAGCCGGGCGCATTGGATGATTGCTAAGTGGCATCTACCAGACCTACTCCGACATATTGAATTTTTTTTCTTTACGGGCCGTAAAAGTTGACATAGACCTCTCCCATTGTACGAAAGGTTCATTCGATATGCTTGAAAAAGTAAATTGACAATCGCAATACTAGACCACAGGTATCTTCGACGTTGCTTCTCGTCTCCAGTCTGAGGATTTTACGTCTGGTGTAAACAACTTACCAACATGTATTAGAAGCCATAACAGTTTTCAGATATTTATCAAGGTCACTTTTTATGGTAAACACAGGGGGAAATAGTGTGATAGGAGTAGATTCTCTTACGCCGCCTTCACATGGCGAATACTAAGGAGCAACATGATTCAGAGTAACATAAAACAAACTTTGACTTGTAAAAATTTTTTTTATCTATTTTGGCTAGTGTGGTTGGGGTTTTTTGTGTTCGAATTATTTGAATAATACCTAAAATATTCGAATACCGAAAAATATCGATATTTGCTAACCCTAGAAGAGATGCTTTTACATTTCTGAAGACTTAAATGTATGGAGTGTAGAGGTAAGGAGTACAGACTCTGTATTAAAGTGTCCGCAGAAAACCGTTAAATAAGGGTGGCGCCACTATTGCTACGGGTTAAATTTTAAAGAACGTGCCGAAAAATATTAGCGGGATAGACGACTTTTTCGGGGTTTTATTTACTAAATAAAATATTTTAGATTTTAGAGCTACTGAGAAGTTTAGCAGCACACTTCAAACCGTCGACGACTGCTAAGTTCATTTCATCCCTGTAGCTACTCCAGCGCTGTTATGGAGAGTTTTGGAACTGTTATTTATTACTTACATTGAATACTTTTTCAACTATTCTTATATGGGAGTTGGTACTCCTTACTTCTACATTCCATACTTAAGTGGATATTCCATATAGCCCGTAAGTATACAGGCTTTCTAAAGATTTCTTCAAACCCAAATAAAGCAGAGGAAGCACTGCTATTTGGCGGCGAAAATAGCTTATAAAGTGGTACATACAAATACAAAATGAAGTCCTAGGCAGAAAAGGGAATGCTAGTCTGACCTTCTAGTTTGGAAGTGATGATGAATTGCGCCAAATACGCACTGGAGAAGGGTGGCAGACTAATTGCTCTGTAATCCCATCAAAATTTTAATTTATTTTATTTTCAAAAGTAGTACTTAGGGTCAGTATTAATATCGATATTAATAATAAAAGCTATAATATTAATATCGATACTTACATTGATAATTTTATTTTTAATCGAGGATAGATGTAGATGTCCATGAGTTGAAGCATCCACTTTCCGCCAGGTGGACTGTGTGCTCGCTGTTCATCATATATACCACATAATTTTATAAAAAATGTGCATAACTAACTATTTCATAAAATTTGTGTAAAGCTTTCAAAAATGAGAAATGAATTCCATAGCAGCCATGTTGATTGCTTTACGAGAGAATATTAACAAAATGGTTTCGTCGAAAATACAGAACAATAGCTACAAAAAGGACAACAATTCAGTAAGTGGCAGCATTTTCTTAAATTTCAATTTCGAAACTGAACAAGGGTTAGGAGTGAGCAGACGGTTCATAATGCCGCTCTCGACACAAGAGCCTGACCATGGCTACTTGGACGGCTTTACATTTTTATGTCTGGGATTTGTTATGAGCGTGAAGCAAGTTCTACACGATTATTTTGGTTTGCTTCGCAATTTTAAGCACTTATAGAAACTGATATATTATTGTATTTTGAACATTTAATTTAAAATAATTATTTAATGGAAAATAATAAATTGATAAAAATCTGCACTGAAATCAATTATATAAACGACCAAGTAGCTTGGTGATTCAACATCTACATTGCCAGTATACATAAGTAAAACTTATGTTAAGAAGTAGTGGTTATTGGATATAATAATTTGGCGACCGTAGGACAACTTTTTGAAGTATAAGTTGTCATATAAATTGACCAGCTGTGCCCCGCGGTTTCAACCGCGTATATCGTGCGTCTAAGTCGCGCGACATGATTTGATACCTCGCTCACAGAAGCGTTCAATGCTGCTACTGGTTTCTCTCAGTTCTCAGCGGGCGGCTAGGGCTTATGCGTCGTACGCGTGCCGAACCGAGAGACAAATTATTTTAGTTTTTTATTAGCTTTTAAACTTTGTGTCCAAATAAAATGCTATAAAGAGCACAGTTTTTCTACATAAAATTGTTTTGATGTTGAGGTAACTTTCATTCGAAAGATTAAAAACGCTCATAAATCCCTTTTTTATCTTCAATATTTTTTGTCACAAAATACCTTATTATGGCTTCCTAAAGATCTATATTTTTGTAAAACATTGTATTTATTATAGTAGACCCTTTTTACTGGAAACGAAGCATTCCATCTTAGTCACAGCAACCACTTAACATCAGGTGGACTGTGTGCTCGTTTGTCACCCTATCCTATATAAAAAACGTACCTATTACAATAAAAATTACGCCAGCGCACGCGGATAAATCATTTCTGTTGCGCTTTGTCTTCTGAATTGCTTAACAAAAATCAACCAGCTGAGAGGTGTAGCCTAATGTTAGATAGCTTATACTATTCCCCATTGGAGCGGAGCTCTCGTAGCGCAAGAAAACGATTCTTTGAAATCCATCTCCTCCGTAACCCGTAGACCAATTTAATATTAATTCGCTAATTTATTCCAAAAAATTGATATTGATAAAAAAGCTAATTGATTAGATAAGCTGATTTATTTGAATTGATTAGATGAGCTGATTCATTTACATCTGCGCAATGTCACAACATTTGATTGAATCTTTTCTTGAAATAGACATGGTTATGAATTTACACTTTTACTCCGCTTCGTTTATGATGCTAGCAAAAGGTATTACCTTTGCATCTGCATCAACCCTAGTGAATCTAGCAATAATATGCAAAAATAATTTTTCAAAACGGATGGAGCAAACAAAAAATCTAGTATAGATTGCTGAAATTCCGCTACGCGTTTAAATGCCTATAAAACAAATGGCTGCTAATATCCATTAACACATTGTTAAATGAATGCATCCGCGGCAGTGTTTGATGCGTCGCGCGTGTCATTGTTTTTTATGTTCATTATCGTGAGTGTCATTGTATCATACATACATATGTCGTGTATGCTGGGCAGACTACGACATTAATGAGGGCTTTCAGGCTTTTTATTTTAAGTACCTCATAAATGTATAAATCCTAAAAACACATCCTTAATAATGTTTTACTCGTCTATGACTTAAACTCAACTCGAATTTCACTCATTCAACCTCTTACCATTGGCTACGGAATGAAAAGTCATTAACGGCCTCAAAATAGTCTTTAAAGTACGAACAGCATTCACAGTGCAATTTATTTAAAATCAGCGCAAATTTTTGGTTTAAAAAAATTAAAATAATATTAAACAATAACATTTAACATATTTTGATTGTAAAATAGTCATATCGGAGCAAAATTTCAAAGGTAGTAAGTTGTTTTTTATTTTTTTATTTTTAAATAAGGTATAAGAACTAAATAAAGACTAACAGCGTGATATGTAATATCAAAATAAATGAACAGAAATTCGAAATATCGATGGTCAATATTCTTTATGATAGACCTAAAACCTGTCTAAATTAATGGTTACTTGATTTACGGTTCTTAAGATTTAGATATAATAAAATGCAAATATTAAAAAAAACTCTCTACGTTCTAAGTTATGCCAAAAAGGTCACCACATAACGTGAGTTGCGGTAAACCAGAACGCTGATTTTCAATGATGAGCAAAATGCTGATGCGTAGATTTTAGCGTTTTCGAATAATTAGAAATATAGCTGCTATAACAGAAAAATATAAACGATTTCAAAATATGAGTTAAAGTGAGTATTTTGTAAGACGTTTTTTTTTGTAGCACCACGATGTAGGCGTTGAGCAGAAGCTTGGTGCTCTTGTTATTTAAAAAAAAATCGCCATATTGTAGGACTAATAATGTTGTTCAATTTGGGCCAGGTTCGCATGATATTTTGTGCAGGTACACTTAACACGCACGTGCCTTCATGTATGATATCAAGCAATTTTCTATGTCTAAACATTGCAATTTAGTTTTACAATTTTAAACACGTCATTAAAATTATATTTTATAGTTAAATTATAATTTAACTATAAAATATAAATTTAGATTTTAATTTATAATTAAAGTAGACACTAGAGCGTTGGCCTTAATTTTTCACCGTCTGTAGCAAGCTCGAATTTTAAGTTTTATGTTTTACGGTAAATTGGGATAACATATGAATTCCGCTATTGTATTGTAGTAGACATTATTATTCACACCCTTGATCGTAAAACAGAATGACGTGATATAAACGAGCTCGACGCTCTAAAGGGTCATCGATATCCCTTTATTGTGCTCGTAACTTTTTATTTCAGACATGCGTATTCTACAAGATATTTTTTTTCCGAAAAGTGCATAAAGCTCAATCTAAACAAACTGTTTTAATACACTATTCATAATACTTACTAATATTATTTAATAAGAATTGTTCAAGTATAACTAATTGTGAATATCACAATTAGTGTTCCGTGTCGTCAGCCCAACCCGATTAATAAACAGAAAATAAAATGACAAATTATGTTTCAGCGTTTAGTCGTAATTCGCAGTCTGAAGATATGCTAATAGAGGAATGAGATAATAATATTTTCTTAAAATCGGCATGGAAACCTGCTGTACAATACGCTAAATCACATAC
>DWHP01000035.1:0-28824 GCA_018247895.1 Parnassius honrathi
TAAAATGGAATAGCAACCGTCGATCTGTTTTAGATGACCTCCCTTTTTCCCATTAAATTACAGGAGAAGTGGAGTTCGATAAATCAATGCCACATAAAATACTAGGCTTGCATTGATCTACCTATAGTCACGCCTTTTACTTTAAGATATCTGTTCTCGCTGATGTAACGTGCACTAAGCGCGCCATCTTATCTACTGTCGCCCACCTGTGGGATATAATGAGTTTTTTTGCGCCCACAGTCGCGTACGCCAAGTTGTTAATAAAGCAGCTTTGGCAACTTAATTTAGATGGCGACGGGATACTATTACCGCCCATTATATGGAAGCAATATTGTGCTGAATTACCAGCTCTTAACGATTTACGTATCCCGCGATATGTTGGTGTATCCAAAAACTGTACTACATCACTTCTGGGGTTTTCCGACTCTAACGAGCACGGATACGGTGCCGTAGTTTACATACACGTAAAGAGCGTCTACGGTAATGCCGTCCAGTTGATTTGTGCTAAGACTAAAGTCGCACCAACACAGCCACTATCTATTGCATGCCTTAAGATTTGTATTTTACTCTAAAAATTGCTTCGCCGAGTACTCGACAATTATTCTCTTGACCTTGCAATATTAGTCTATGCCCATGTAAATTCAAAAGTAGCTCTGTACAGTGTAAAGAGTTCGCCACACAAGTGGTAGACCTTTGTTGCAAACTACGTTGTTTGGACTACCGATAATATTCCCGCTGATAACTTTTATCATGTGACATACTTTCACGTGGCGTAACGTCAAATAAATTAATTTCAAGCCCCCTGTGGCCTCATGGGCCACAGTGGACCCCAATAGATCAGTCTCAGTGGCCTCTTCGTACTTTAGATAAAGAGGATACTAAAAACATACCTGAGAAGAAGATTTTATCGCACACCGTGTGGACATCCGTCTGTGATTCTGTGATTTAGGAGCTACCACTCCGCATCTCTTCTTGGAGTAGACTTCTACGTATAATTGCTACGTGTGTAAGTTTGCTAAATTATTTTCTCGCCGCAGCACTACTGTAGTGACTGCTGATGATCTCAGTTTCTCTGAGGTTATAATGCTCGGCGCCCTACAAAAACAGAATTTTGCAGTGGAATATTTAAATATTGAAGCTAACAAACCTTGCTCACCCGCTTTCAATCGTTTAAGGCCTTTTATTGAGAATGGTTTGATCCGCGTTGGTGGTCGTCTTTCGAATTCCGCATTAGATTACACGCAAAAATATCCAATTATACTCCCGCGCAGTGATCATGTAGTGAACGTGATCATTGACTATTATCATATTAAAATTTTACACGCTGGGCCTGAATTGTTATTGCCATAGCTCCGTCAAAAATTTTGGATCCTTTCCGCACGCCGCACCGTGAGAAGTCGAGTCCACACTTTGACGGCTGATCTTCCCCACAGTCGTGTAAGACAAGCTATTAAGGCATTTACACATACGGGCTGCGATTATGCCGGTCCTATCGCATACACTCATGTAAGTCATCGTGGTGTGCGCAGCGAGAAGGCATATTTTTGCACTTTCACATGCCTCACGACTCGAGCTGTGCATATAGAAATCGCTACAGATCTTAGTACTTCTAGCTTCCTCGCCGCGCTTAAACGTTTCCTCTCTAGACGAGGGCCGATTCAGTTTTTATATTCGGATAATGGAACAAATTTTAAAGGTGCCGTTTCGTACCTTCGCGATCTCTATAAATTTCTAAATGTTGAATACCGCCCAAAGCTTGAGCAAGAGTGTGCTGAGAAACGTATAACATGGAAATTCATCTGTCCCAACTCTCCTTATTTTGGAGGCGCCTGGGAGAGTATGGCAAAGGTCGTAAAAACGCATGTGTTCCGAGTTATCGGACATCAGTTACTTTCATACGAAGAGCTTAATACTGTTCTCGCTAATCTCGCGGCCCTTGACAGTGTTAAGTTCTGATCCCGTAGAGCCTTCAGCTCTTACTCCGAGTCATTTTTTGAATACCGCGCCTTTATTGTCATTACCCGCACCTGAAGTCAAATCTGACTCTACCAGTCTGTTACACAGGCATTCTTTACCGGATAAGCTAGTTCAGTCGTTTTGGGATCGGTGGAGGACGGAATACTTCCACGGATTACAAGTTCGTCAGAAGTGGAACACCCCGTCTACGGCTATCGCACCAGGCACGGTTGTAATTGTAAGTAATGATAATGCGCCGCCTCTTGCTTGGCCATTAGCGATTATCGAGTCTGTTCATCCTTCGAAGGATGGCGTGTTCGAGTAGTGACCGTGAGAACTACTAAGGGAACATACCTCTGTCCTGTTGTTCGTGTCTGCCCTCTCCCAAAACAGTAAATCACGATTATTTTAATTATAATTATTTATCTAAATTAGTAATTAAGTTTATATATATTATATTAAAAGTGTTAAGCCGCAATATTACATTTTTTATACATTTTCTCGCTTACCAAGTAAGCTTAGTAGATCAGACACGCGCTCTAAGCGCATCCTCTCACTCTATATACCGCAAGACTATTTCTTTTCTTTTTATGTTACGGTTGTCTTTACAAGGTGACCCTTTAAGGGCGGGAGGAAATGGTAACGCCAATTAACAATCTAATTTATCAACGTAATGAAATGACTGGTGCATATTTTTGACTTCTCCCCTTCCTTTTCCTATCGCACGCGCTGCCAACGAGGTGTAGAAGAAAGGTCTCGCTGCGCGTCATTAAGTGACATTTCGAAGTTCTCCCCGTCTGCACGGCCAGCCGTTGTATCGTAGATATATTAACCGCAAAACCGCGAAGGACGGACTTTGAGTTCTCCTGTTTATATTTAATACTCACCGCATCAGACATTGTGTCTTTGTAACTTATAAAAGTGTGAGACGCCCCCGTGAGTGCAAAGGACGAGAGTGTGGGACTTCACGAAACTGTTCTGAGAGTGCGCCGAACCACGTGGTGGGTCCGCTGTATAGCTGATAGTCTAAGGGAAGTCGAGGCAGCCCTCACCAGGTCAGTGCGTGCCATCCCACCTACTTATTTGCCCCTTTGTCGTATGTACCAAAATTACAGTCCACTAAATATTTAACGAAGATAACTTAAGTTACCGGCGTCTACAATTTTGTAGGTAAGAATATACACTAATGGTGATAGGTTGATAAAAATATGTTTGTATTATATTAAATAAATAGTTAAATTTGTATCAGAATTTTATTAACAAATTCTTATTAAAAAACAATGAGTGAATGCAGGAAATAAAGTAAATGGGGCTCTAAACTCTATTGTGAAAAGTCAGAATGTATCAAAAAAGGCACGTATGGCAATTCAGTACTGTGTTATTCCCTATTTTAACATATGGTAGTGGAAGTTGAGTAGAATAAACACAGTAGAAATGCGGTCGCTAAGGAGTATGTTAGGGCTGAATCTGAGTGACAGGATGAGAAATTGTGTTATAAGAGAAGAGTGTGGTTTGCAAGATGATGTGACCAGGATTAAGAAAGGAAGGCTTCGGTGGTATGGTCATGTACAAAAAATGAATGAGGAACCAGTGACAAAGTAAATTTATGTTTCAGAAATGAACGACAGAGTTGGAAAGGGATGTTCTAGGCGAAAGAATATCGACGAAAATTGCGATATATTGAAAATGGGCCAAATTAAGGGTACCCTTAACCAACGAGCATGTATGTGTAGGTATATTGATGGAGGAGGCGAAAGAGGTGTGTCAGGATCGTACCAAATGGAAATCTGTAGTCTTTGCCCACCCCTACGAGTGACAGGCGTGAGTGTTTATGTTGTGCTAAGTTATGCTATTAAGATTACGTTAGCTTAATAATTTCATTTTTAATTCTTATAAAATTATACATTTATTATATTCATATTTCCTTTACGTGTCAAACCCGCCAATAAACCTCTCAGACATGAGAAGAGACCTCTGCCCAGCAGTGGGATGCTTTAGATCATACTTGAGATATCTAAACAATCCTCTTTAAACCCTTGCGCCGCCTAACTATTTAAAACATTTCTTCTATTAAACAACCACTTTAAAACGAATTAAAAATAAAAGCTGTAACTCTTTGTTAACAATACTTCATTTCATTCACAATATATACTCTCTACGGAGGGTCATATTTAGGTTTTTATTCATGCACTATTTTCTCACTAAAGTCCTTAATAATACAATAATTAGCTCCATAATCATTATCACTCATAGAAAAAAACTTAAGTCCTTAAAACGCATAATTTGAAGCTCATTTCGTCCTTATTTTAATTGTAATGCATAATTACGACGTAGAATGATAGACGCAAGAGCTAAACATGTCATTTTTTTATCGCAAACAATAAGATAATTGCAGAAAACAAACGATTAATGTGAACACAATTCCTAAAACGTTACTGTTTTGCTATTGCCTTAATTCCAATTCCAACGCAATATCAAACACAATACGTTGCTGTCAACTAACTGTCAAAAGTGCGTCGGGAGTACCGATTTTGCTTGGACAATTTCAATTGCAATCTCAATTAGTTCACACAATCACCACGATATTATACTAAATTAATTTAGCGCTATAGTCGCTTTCAAGAGTACCAAACGTTATAATTTCAATCCCGATCGATCGGAATTGTTTTCAAGAATAAGCCTGCAGGTAGAATAAGTGCTTGTTTGTCACTTTTATTCTATAAAAAAATACAGAAAAGATAACGAATAGAATATTATGACAAATGTTGAGAAAACCTGACATTAAAGCTTGACAACAATCATGTGAAGCGTAAATGTCACAGCACGAGGATGACTTCTCCAGGGAGGGAAGTTATCAGTTAACCGAATATCAACTAACCTTGACGACGGAATTGCCGCATGCCGCTCCCTCGTCTTTGAACCCATCGTCCGTACCCGCCGGCTTCGGCTGCGAGTTAACTGCAAGTCAACATAAAAATTTAAATTCATTAAAAATATTTTATAGCAAGCATTTTGATATGTTCATATTCATATTTATTTAATTCGTTATGAAATTACATGTCACTTAACTAATATATGGCCTTAAATTACATTTAACTATTTAATTACTTAATAACAATTACAAAACATACTAAAATTTTACAATATGCCGTCGTAAAACGTGAAAAACCATAACTTCAATGAAGTTGAGTTGGGAGATTACGAAACTATTAAAACATTTTTAAAGAAATCACGTAGTTACTATACAAATTAAATAATATCTTAATAAAATGATTTATATTATTTACAAGAATAAAATAAAGCCATTATCTAGACTAACGGCTATGTATCATCAGATTTCGTAAAGGAAAGGTCGAAGCATCAGCAGTCTTAGTTAACACGAACCATTTCGAGTTACTTTCGAACCCATAACTCAAAAATTACACACCTTCTCACACCTATAAATTTGCATGCCTAAATCTTAAGTAATTTAAAGTTTGAAAAGTGTCATTTCTATCACTTACTTATTCATCAAAAAACTAGAGATCACTTCCAGGTTACTGAAAAGTAGGGATGTAACGATTCCGATACCGATATATCGGCCGACGTAATCGGCAGACCAATATGTCGGCATCGCTGATTATATATCAAGACTTTGAAAAGCGCCCGAAACGCACAATGCACGAGCGACGATCTTGCTCAGTTCACTTACCCCGGAGTTAGGGTTGCCATCTACTAAAATGAAAAAGCACGACTCGGCGCCCCAAAAAGCCGGACAGTAATTTTTAGAAAGCCCAACATACCTTTCTGAGGCCATGCAGCCAAAAAACGCACCAACTCCAACCCCGAGAAAAAAAACTAAAATACTCCGTTATATACATTGTTTATTAATCAATCACAGCACAGAGTCAAGTGTATACGTTACTTATTTCTGTCTGGAAGCGATGCGTGCAGCGCGTTACTACACTAAAACAAAAAGCCTAACAAAAGCCGGACAGGCCGGACACATAAAAATTTGGCCGGACACAACCCGAAAAAGCATAAAATGTCCATAGATGTGGACAGATGGCAACCCTAATCGAGGCAGACACGGCGGCGGATACTTCTTTGCCCCCAAAACACTCTCAGAAATGAGGGGAGGTCTGTGCCCAGCAGTGGGACAAATACCTATAACTTTAACTGTTAACACTAGAGCAAGCCCTACCTTCGATGTTTAGACAAAGTAGGTGTCATTGTTAAAAGTCATAGTCGCTTACTCTCGGATTGAGATAGATTCCTGTATTACACGGCACTTGTAATCAGGAGCTCCAAATAAGGTGGTTTTCGTAATTCCTAACTGGGATTTTTGAACCAGTGTAGTGTAATACACCTTTAAGAATATTCTGTTCCAATACTTAGTCAAGTTCGAACTTTCAAGATTCATATAGGTAATATAGTTATATATCGCAAGAAAAATACAGTTTTACATATAATAATCACGTCCTCTAAACCAAAATTCGGTTACGGTGGCGGTTGTTACGTGGTAGAGCCATGCTGCAGCTATATTAGTGATATAGTTGCAGCACGAATGGGTCGGCTCGACCGCGACCGGACCACGTTCTCACAGACTAACAGCGTAAAATAACAGCTTAACGCTGCTGCGTTTCGTATGGTGTTTGTAGAGAACCAGTTTTACTGGAAAGAAGGAATTCCATCCTAGTCCTCATGGCTGGCAACGCATCTGCATTTTGATTCGTAATCGAGGATAGATGTAGGTGTCTATTAGCCACAGCAACTACTTACCATTAGGGTGACTGTGTGCTCGTTTGTCGTCTTTATCCTATAAAATAAGAACAAAAGCTTCTTTCATTCCGCTTGTCAGGATTATGCCAAATGGAATTCGGTAACCTCTGTCAACCCCTCTGGATAACAGGCGTGAGAGTTTTATGTTATGTTCACGCTGGTATTCAGTGCGATCGTGGTCACTTTCGAGTCATACTGACCAATTCTTTCCCCAACCATAATTCGCTGCAACTCATTTCTATCACATATGTAAAGCTGCTTCTTTAAAGCCTTACCTGCCAGCCAAGTCCTCCTGATCAGCGTCCAGGTCGCATGTGAGGGTTGTAGTGTTCTTCCCCTTGCCGGTGATGGGCATCTGCGACCAACGAGACTGAGAATATTTATCCGGTTTAATCACTGATTTGTTCGTTCATTACGGTGATATAAATAAAAATTAGTTGCGTGATAGTAACGTAAGAGAATCTATGTCGATGACCCCATTTCATGTTAAAGTTGCCATAAAAAGCACTATTGGAAACGCCAGAAAAATTAATTCTCGATAATTGGCGGGTAAGAATATTCACTAACACATTATCCCGTGGTGAGTGTTGTAAGGGACGACGTAGGGAAACAAATCAGGAGATGGGCATTACTTAGTAATAACGACTAAAAATAAAAAACTGCGGTTGTCAACCCGCTTGCCAAGCGTGGCAACCATATAATACTATAATATATACACAATAGAATGGCAGTCAACCTTACTTTGTACGAGGATCGGCGTCGCCGGGAGCACACATACAAGCAATTACGTCTTATTATCAGTTAATCTCTACTACAAACCTGATTCACTGTGTTGAGAAACAGATTTTAAGAATTAATAAGAACAAATTGCACGTTATTAACAAATAAATTGAAATATTTATTTGTAAATAGCGTGCAATTTGGCATTTTCTAAATAATTTCCATGCGAAATTTGGAAACGATTGTAACGTCAAAACATATCTCGTGTTGACATTTATACATGTGAATTGACGTGTTAGTGACATTTTAGTGGCTACACGGGATCCGCTCACTCCCCCGTTCTATTATGTATGTTTTATAGTATTCTATGATTGAGACGAGCACATTGAGACGTGGAAGGTAACATATTTCTTGTTAGGTCCAATAGGCTGATTGTGTAACCACGATGGGAATCGTTTGCCAGTGATAATCATCCACAACTGAATTTTCATTTTCAGTTGTTCAAATTTTCATCGAATTATAATCGTTACTGATAAAATTTACTCAATATAAGGAAACCATAACTCAAATGTCAAAAACATAAAGTCCTGAGCCATCGTGTTGTGCAATTGTATATAAAACTGCTTTTAGTTCGTAAAAATAATCGCGAAAGTACCATAATGTTACTAGTACAATAAGTAACAAAAAAAAAATTAAGACAGACAGTCTTTACTACAGAAAATTTTTGGAATTTGTGTCATTGTAAAGGGTTGTAAAATATCTGTAAAAGATTAAAACTAATATCTATCCCACGATGAAACTTATCTAATTATTTTATAGTTATTGCGAAACATCTGGTGACCACATGGCAAGAGTAATTACGACTATTACTATTGCCCTTTTTAAGTTTTCGAAGCTAAGAACTTTAAAATAATATAAAAGTACCTATATTATCAGGTAAACTGAGGTGCAGTAAAGCGCTTTTGTTTAAGACTACAATTTTGGTACCAAAAAATAACTTTAGAGAAAGAAGAAATAGCTCTAGATCTTTTAAAAAAAGATTAGTTAGAAGTAGTTAAAAGGTAGGTAGTAGTCAGTTAAAAGGAACAATTGTTGCAATTTGTTAATTTTTCAAACATGTTACCAAGGAAACGAGTGTTGAATTATAATTGTATTTATAACCGTCTTCAAGATAAGGTTATCTATTGGAGTAGATATATTAATTTTTAAATGTACTAAACGTCAATCGATTAAGCTAATAATAAAGGTACGTGAGGGTAAAATGTCTTAAGCTTTGCTGCCCTATAAAACTAAAACTAGGAGGAGGACAGAGACAAAACACAAGTTCGTAAACTATAACTAATATGTTAAGAAAAAAATAGCAAACAAGCATTGGCAATAATTAAGAACACTTCGAAAAATCGACTTAAATTAACTACACTACATACTACTAAAATCGACTAAAATGTTAACAACTATGTATCTATACCGTCAACTGTCAAAATGGCGTTGATATAGCAGCACCCTTGTGACCATTTATTTTTTGTTTGACTGTTGAAGAGCTATCATATCACCTTAGAGTAATTACATAAACGTATCACAGAGCCATCTATGCAAACAAGGCTGTGATTTTTGAGTTATAAGAAAGTGACCATATTACCTTCACGTACTACTAACAAAGGTACGTGAGGGCAAGCAAGGAAAACAATAGCAAATAATTTGTAAGAATTTTTCCTGAAAATGAGAAGGCAGAATTTTAAATTCCTACAGCTCGCGAATGTTACTTTTTTGTTTTCGTCTTTGAAAACAAAACTGAAAGGGGAATAATTTGAAATAATAGGTATACGAAATATATACTTAGGAAAAATAATATACCAAATAAAAAAAAATAAAACGCAACATATGAACCTTGGACAAAAAAGCGTGGAGATACAAGTTATTTTATAAATGGAACTAACACCACCTGTGACGTCATTTCGTACAAATAAGCGAAATGTCCAAAAGATTCTATCAGGCACACATGGCAGCGAAACTATTAGCGCACAAGCAGGTGGGCGCCATGAGGCCCGTTAATTTGCTCAATATTTATACGCAAGACGGCGTCAGCACAAATCGTAGGTCATTAAAAGCGTCATTTGGCGAGGTGGCGCTGGTAATGAGCTTATGTTCACGTAACTGTCTGCCGCCGGGGTCAAACGATTGGGGTAGTTTTTTTTCAGAATCCGTTAATTTCTTGTTTTGACAGTCACTCTCTGTAGATAAAACTATTTTTTTCATACTAAATTAAATTTATTGATGGTATCTCAATTCATATTTTAATATATTATATAAAATCACATTATGTATGTAGTATGTCTCTTTCTTTAAAATTATCTATACATAGTTTCTATATCGATGACAAAGTGACCAAACCAGAAAATAGTAATAGTGAGATACTTTTGTTACACTAACCGAGTAGTAAATATACTCTCTTTTCTTTTTCATGATGTTTTGAAGTAAAATCATTCATTCTTTATCGTTCTACATCGTAAGGTTTGCTACGTCATTCGTCATGATTACAAAGCTTACAGCAAAGGAAAATGGATACGTTGCCAGCATATGTCTTTCCATCCGATTACAATGTGGACGTCTTCAAGGCAAGAGTGAATAGGCTTTTGTTAGGTCAGTGCGCTACACCATCTTAGGCTACATCATCACTTACCATCAGGTGGGATTGTAGCTAAGTGCTGGCTTAGAATAGTGACAAGTGGTAAAAGTAAAAATTTTGTACAACCGACTTCAATGGACTTAATTCAATATGGCCGAATCAATGTACTCGAAGTCAATTAAATACGCATTAGTAAAGATAACTCAAAAACTACTGGTCAGATCCTGATTAAATTTATACGGGACACGAGAAGCACCAGCTTTCAGATTAATAAATCAATCAAAATCGGTTCAATCAGAGAAAAGTTTCAGGTAACACACATAAATAAAAACACACAGTCGAATTGAATAACTCTTCCTTTTTGAAGTCTGTAATTTTTTTTAATATGTATTTTCATTAACAAAATAGACCATTCATTATTTCACATACTTATTTCACATTACACGGTGTATAGTTGTACCGCACAGTGGCGGTGTAAGAATATCCGCTATCCCATATTGCCCCACGAGTGTCGCAAGGGGCGACAGAGGGAAAAAACCCGCAGATGGGCAGCAACGTCTCTCTATTAACAACTAAGATTAAAAAACTACGGTTGCCAAACCGCCTGCCAAGTGTAGCAACAATGGAAATATCCCCCATTTGAAGCATTCTGTGGGAGAGGCCTAACATAAACCATTGGACGATATGGGGTAGTAGTACATAGATTATCCTACGCTGCAACTGTATGGTGGACCCATTACACACTTAAAATCTTGTTTCTTTAAATTTATAAAACACATCATATAATAACACCGATTTTCACTTTTCAAATATAATGAGATATAAGGTTATCAGAATAATTGGTTCAATGAGTTTTCCACTTCAAACATACGACGATGTCGATTTTTCACTAAAATATGTCGGTGCTCTAAGCTATTTTGGAGTATCAAATAATAAAGTATTTGTATATATATAGTCAATATGTAAATAGTACAAGTCATGTATTTTGTCCGTATTAACTACACATTTTAATTTAGTTAAATAAATATATTGGGAATTGTTTGTTAATAATAAATTAACCTTTCACTTGGTTCACCTATTTTATTACTTATAAAAATATTTTTTTACTTTGTAGTAAAACATACATTTTAGATATTTGTTTTGTAAGTAGTAGACTGCTGTATAATTGTTGCATGATATGGATGTATTTTAACTTGTCGGTTATCTTTTAAATTCGTAAGTGCGTGATCAATAAGGAGCAATAATAACATCAGTTTTAAAATATTATTTGACGTAATGTAAAAACAGAAGATTGATGTACTTTTTAATATATTTCTTATGAAATACAAAGTATAACTTATATTTAGTTCCTTATTTTTTGGAAGCAATTGCGGCTTTGTTGAATGTTTATATATCAGCAATAAATCGCCCTTAACTTTAGTGGGTAGTGGGCATCATCGGCGCTGCTCTGGTAGTATTATCCACCTTCCGGTAATCGTTTGGACAAATCGATTTAGATCAGGCGGCGCTTTTGTCTGATGATTTAGTAGCACCTACAAAATTGGGCCTTCCACATTGTTCCGAGATCGATCCAATATACGTAAACGTAAACTGGACGTTTAAGCGGTTAGAGATTACAAGGACTTGAAGTTAAACGTTTATTAATTTCGGTTAGTTGAATTGGTCACGCTTCGTTGGCACAGAATATGTTTTACATAATAATACAAATGTACGTATAGTTCTCACTTGCGGTATTTTGGATGATTTAGTAAAACTTCTTTTTCATGACTTCCTTCGGAAAATTAAAAACTATTGTGACTACAGTCAAAAAATCGTTTCTAAACACAAACGTACTAAGTTTCTCCGTGTTTAATCGACTATTTTCCGAATAAATAAAAGAGGAATTTACAGGTCAGTCATTATAGTTAGCTAATTAAACGAGGTACGTGTGCTCGTTTGTCACACTCCTCTATAAAAAAATATTGTCCTTGCCTGCTGAATAAAAGTCCACTTCCTCACATAATTATTGTCAGGAGAGTCAGCATTGCTTATTATTGTTATCTCCTACTGCAGGTCCTTAATTGGGGGTTGGCTTAGAATAGATTGAGGTCACTTGTAAGCATCTTAGAATACCTATACATTGAGTCCAATGCTGCTAAGGTGGCATTTTGCAGCACAAGTTCATTAATAGCAGCGATACTTTTTTTATGCACGATTGGACTTGCCCTCTATATTTAGAGTAAGCAGCTGTTTTAGCTTAAAGTACCGTCGCACGATTAGAAGGACACCTAACTTCCTTGTGGTGGCTTGGACTCAATGAACGGCCCAAAGTTCAGATACGAGGAAATTTCAACAAATGTTTTTTATGAGTTAACATTAGAGTAATATGACTAGGTACATAAGTACATAATACTTCAATGTGTTTTAATCATTCATTTAGGGCCGAAATCAATCATAAATATTTTTGTAAAGTTTTCATTGAACTACATTTATTCTATTACAAGGTAATAAAGGTAAATGTAAAACACCGATATTGATATATTTATAATTATCAATATCCAAAATCCGATATTTTAAAAACATATTAAAATATCAACAGTACTAGTTTGAACTGATCAGTTGAACTGACCGTGTATGTCGTCCAATACATTTCTATTCGTGATTGCTTACTTGGGCTCATAGATTAGCAAGCATGCAGGTGCCATGATACTTTCGTAAGTGAATCTGCATAATTTTCAATAAGTGATATTATTTTATTAGTTTTGCGATATCTCCATCTAAAACTGATTATAGTGGTATTCCCTTCCGAAGCAAGATGTGAAAGTGAATCATTGAACGTGGTGACTCAGAGTTACACCACGTTACGCACGCGTCTAAGATTATTGCTTATGTGAGTGACCGGCCTTGTCGGTATCATTGAGTGCAGTCGCGTCTCGCCTAGATTCATTTATTTTCATCAAACATCTGACGGATATTATTTTGTTTATCTATTTCTAATATTTCAACATCTCTTAATCCGTTATTTCAAAGCGAACTCAAATAGTATAAAAACCTGACTTAGGAGTCAATATACTTCCTGACCGATATGTAATCACGGTTGTAACTTACGTTTGTACGTTGTAGAACCATGTTGCTGCGTATTAAGACTGCAGCACGAATGGGCATAGATAATACTCTAAAACCACCACCCCATGGAGTATAGAGGTACCTCTACACTCCATACACCACCCATTCATTACTCCTCTTCTACACTCACTTCTCTATACTTTTGATACTTAACGAGGAAAGCTAGTAGGCATTTATGGGCTACAACAACAGCATCCATATATAAAAGAATTATTTGTGCAAAAAACGAAGTGTGTGTGTAATTTTCCGTACGTCTTAGACACTGACAAAGACAGTTAATGCAAAATGCCTGGACAGTACTACGATTACCAAGAAAGTAGTTTGATCCTCGTCAATGATATTGAAGTTTTATATAAAACATTCGTAACAGCCATTATATTAGGAAGTTTACCTATGAAATTGCCGTTTTATAGAACACGTCACCATGAACCGTTAACAGTTATTCATTTGTTTCTTGGGATTTCGTTTTATTTGCAATATTGCTCTATTTATAACCATGGGCCATAAAAAAAATCACGTTATTTTTCAACATAATTTCCCACGTGGAAACAATGCGTCACAAACTGACGCAATATTAATGACGTATATACAGACCTAGCACTACTACTCGTAACAAATGAACTGTGCGATACAGGTTCAATCGTTTTTATAGAGAAAATTTTGAAAGCACGGGGAAGAAGGTTGATAATGAACGCAATATTAATAACGTATACACAGACCTAGCACTACTACTCTTAACAAACGGCCAGTGCGTTATTCGCTCAATCGTTTTTATAGAGAAAATTTTGAAAGCACAGAAAAGAAGGTTGATGATGAAGGCAATATTAATGACGCATATACAGACCTAGCACTACTACTCGTAACAAACGACCAGTGCGTCATTCGCTCAATCGCTTTTATAGAGAAGATTTTGAAAGTATGAAGAAGAAGGTTGATAATGAACGCAATATTAGTGAAGTATATACAGACCTAGCACTACTACCCGTAACAACTGTGCGTTACTGGTTCAACCGCCTGGTTACTCTCGGGTCGTTTTGCATTTCCGTCCCGTCGGACTATGTAAGATAATAAAAAGTACACCTATGTTTACAGCTAGTTTTATTTATAGGATAGGGTGACAAACGAGCACACAGTTCACCTGATGGTAAGTGGTTCCTGCGGCACTAAAGACATCTACATCTATCCTCGATTACAAATCAAAATGCAGATGCATTGTTTCCCGTGATTACTAAGATGGAATGCCTCGTTTCCAGGACAAAGGGTCTCCGGTCTCTACACTCACTATACGAAACACAGCATTAAACTACTATTTTACGCTGGTATTCTGCGAGAGCGTGGTCCTTGCCCGGTCGAGCCGACCCATTCGTGCCATAACTATACTACTAATATAACTGCAGCGTGGCTCTACCACGTTTAAAAAATGCTTAGTGTCCGTTGCGACTGGCTGCCCTGACTGAGGTGTTTTGGTCTGGAGGACAATTTTAGGTCATTTGCGGCAAATCGGTAAAATGAAGAATCTTGACAAATGGGTGCTTCACAAAATTAGTGACGCATAGCGAGAGGCCCGCGTCCGAGATTGCATCGTATTTCTGATCGGCAAAGAAAATAAAAATTATGAAATCATTCATAATTTTTACAAAACTTATCATAAGGTTATTGTTTGTAACACCTTCTGACGATATTTTCATTTTCTTGATGAAGTAGATCATAGGTATATTCGGGTTCTTTGTTTTTGAATTATAATTTACTTATTATGAAAGGATTTTCTAACAATAATTATAATAGTTTCTGCCTGCGACTCTGCCCGCGTGAAGCAGTAATGCTTTCATATTAATTTTCCTTTCCGATCAGGGACACGATCTATCTTTTTGTGACAAGTTTCATTTTATTTCTTTGTGATTGATTTCGGTAAAAAAATTCAAGCATTTTCGCCATTTGAAATATAAAAATGGATTTGCTTATGATGTCAATGAGTGAGTACAATGATGTCATGCCTATACGAAATTGCCTACGTATTACTTCACGCGTTATACTTATAGATAGTTTATATAATATGAGTACATAAATTGCACAAAGACAAACATAGAGACCCGGAACAATTATTTGTAGGCAATACAAACATTGTTCCGTGCGGCATTACCCCCGGCATGGCGGCACTCCGCGTCGCAACGTTCACCTAAGCCTTGTAGTTGTGGAGTAAGAAAATTCATCGCCTAATTTTACTCCTTGGTCGTCGTAAAAGTTAGCTAAGGGAAATGTTAAGGACGAGAGAAGAGCAAAATCTGAACTTGATTCTGGAAACCAATTGCAGTGTGAGTCGCTTTAGCTAATGAGCCAAACTAAGGGGAGGCCTATGTTTCGCAGTCGACTTCCATGAGCTGTAATGAATGAATGAATGAAATAGATGTTGCTTAGGTCATATGATTTATAGGAATATTCTTGAATCTGCTATGGAGCTTGGCCCGTTCAGGCCTTTAACGTTGGCTATCCTACTGGTGCATCTAAAAAAGATTCTTCCTTCACTCGTTTCAATGCGATTTATAATTGTGTCATATATTATCCGTTGTGTTTGCGTTAATTTTGGTTCATTTTCTTTGATATAATACTGTAATTATTTTACATTGTAATTCGATTCTTTTGATAATTCAAAATTGGACACATCCAAATTGTTTCTTATGAGAGATTGTACTCCAAGTTCCATCAAACTTTGATTACCTATTGCTTAGCATCGATCTACCAAAATTATCATATTGCAACTCTTATATTGGCGAAGCCGACAACCACGAACTAGGACCCCTTTTCAAATTTATGTTTTTGGTGGGATGACGATGACGCTGGAAAAGCCAAAAGGCTAAAAGCAATAACGTGTCAGAATATAGTATTAGTACTTCTACAAATACGAATACTAAATATTACCTATAGCACAAATTTTTATAATTTTTGAATATACAGAAACTTTTAAATAAGTACATGGTATTGGTCTCAGTTTAGAAAGCGTTTTGTTAAATCGATTTCTAAAAAGGAAGTTTGGTAAATAATATCCCGAGGGTATGGATGTAAAGTGCAACGTTCCCGACACGCAAGCGCTCAAAATTCGGACGCTCAGGATATGAGCGCGCATAATGCAACTCGTCGTTTTATTTCCTTCAAACAAAATTTGCATTCGAAATTAGAACACGGATGGCACGAGCGCCCTCGGCGGCGCTACCGACTACAGGTACACAATGCTTGAGCTCATAAAAGTGGGTTCTCTTTACCACGAAGACAATTTTTAGTCATTTTAAATTTAATAAACTTACCTAAGAAACTTTGATTAAAATTGCGTCTAACAAGTGCGAAAAAAAATTAAGAATATCACCTAGTAATCTTACTAATCTTTGACGAAACATTTCTAAACATATATGAAAAGTTTTATTTTACCGCAAATTGTCATATGTAAGAGTAAACAAACAAAATAGACACAGTTGTTTATGAAATTTCTTGGCCGCCTTGGGGTAGGTCGCATGTCAAATCGCCGCGCGTTCCAAACTCGTTCGTTGGCGTGCGGTCGCACGTCGCCCCAAGCCGTGTGGTGTCGACGTGGACACAATCGAACGTCTATTATA
The DNA here is from genome assembly GCA_018247895.1 of Parnassius honrathi. Classification (NCBI taxonomy): domain Eukaryota; kingdom Metazoa; phylum Arthropoda; class Insecta; order Lepidoptera; family Papilionidae; genus Parnassius; species Parnassius honrathi. The sequence goes on from DWHP01000035.1 coordinate 16,774, forward strand.
CAAGTATTTATGATCCGCTCGTTCTATTGTAAATTCAAATATTTGTACTACAAGATAAATTGGTCTTGAAGAAAAACTTCACGAAAAGTGTTATTGCAACGGATATTTTGTTACAACCCTAAAATATTTTATTTCGAAAATGCAGAAAGTATTTTTTTTTTAAAACAGTCTTCAAAATACAAAGAGCAGTTGTGCTAGTTGCGGGAGCTGAGGATTAGCTTCTAATTTTGCGCGCCGCGCCGCGCCTCGCGACGGCATCAAAAAAATTGTTAAGTGCCTTTTTTAGTCTGCGCTTTTTACTAGTTTGTTACGTATGAGGAAGGAAAACTTCGTGTTGTCTAGAAATTCGCATTAGTGCAGCGCGGCACATTCTTTCATGTTTCATAGCTTACTTAGATACGATGAACAGTTCTGAACCTGGTGGGCTATTAATTTACTTTTCTTCAATACTTAGTTATTACTCCTTTAGGCATCTTGAGGATAACATTACTATTTATCGCAATATATGCGCACACAGTCACAAAAAATTGACATACTCAACGAATTTGGTCAGTTTTCGATCATCAATAATTATCATTACAGCTCCACCAAGCAATGCCACAAAGTACGTTCGTTAGTGAGCTCCGGAGCCACCTGCATGCATCGACTTCGTGCATCGCTTACCTGTACGAGGCTGTCCCTCGAGAACCTTACGGATCCGTAGCGCCATTACGGTTACTCTGGTTCTACTGCGGTTGTCATCATTACGAAGCCGTTCGCGAATAGAAACTACGAGCATAGCCCTCTCCATAGCTCACTGAGCGACCTTGATATTCTTCATAGGGCTAGCAGTAAAGGACTAGTTTAAGATCAAAAATTATATTTTATTTTACAGTCATAAAAAAGTATATTTATTATAATATACGATACTTAGAATGACATAAGACTATAAGACGAGTAGGGCCACTATTTAATTCCTAGCCCTTTGGCTGAAGGTGATTATGTCGCCCTACATGGGTAAACCAACGAACAAAAAAATCAAGAACCTTAATAGTGAACTACACACTCAGTACTAATGATACGTATACATATATTTTTTTACAATTGTTTGTATAGTGTAATCTGTACTATATTTTTCTTTTTAAACCTCATTATATTATAATATATATTAATATGCTTATTTCACTCAATAAGGTGCTAAGGTTTTCGGGTATGGTTCCAAACTTCCATGGAAATAGTTCTGCCGACAGTACCCATAACGAGGGTATTTGTATCAATGCGTAGATCAGCGGCCATCAAGCTTTCAAAGCAGTCGCCGCATCTGTCTTACCTTACACCAATATCACGTAATAGCTACGATTATACCGTTTAGCCTCAGTATTAAGCAATACAATATTGTGCTGTAATGTTTTTGAGACAGGGTCTATTTTATTATAGCACCTTTTTTCACCGCAGATTTTCTCAAGTAAAAGCCTCGGCTGCTTCAGCCGCAAAACCGCGGAATGTCACGCGCGCGATTCCGCTGGAACATTAAGGAATCTATTTTAAGTAATCCAGTGAAAGCACTTTTTTCAACTAATTTAGTGATCTCTTAATAATGTAGTAACGTCATTCTATTTCTTTACGTTAATCTATTAGCTAGCGTTTTCTAGCATTGACTGAAAGATATCCTTTGTTTTATAATTTAAAAGTTTGGTCTCGGTTTCGGACATATCCAGATCACATATCTGCGATCTATTTATTCGTATGAAACAGTAAATACCATTTTTTTATTTTTGACCTGTGTCTAATTTATGATTTTAAGCTTCAAGCACTTTACTTGTTACAGTGTTTCAAAAGTATATTACTTAAATATGTTACTATAAAAGCCTTACGAAAACTGACAGAACGACAATCTTACTAAATAATTGTTAGATTTTGGAGTGAATAATAGGATAGACTTCTGTTTAGTAACGTAGAAAACTCTTGACAGCACAGTAAATGTAAATCTGACATAGGCGCGAATCTAGGCACATGCAGAAATAAATTATGATTATTGAAGTAGGGAAAATAAAGTGACAAGTAACACTCTAGGTGTCACTTTTGGCCGATAAAAAAAGAGGAAGCTTAATTCGACTAGAATTCTTACTTATTTGCATGTATGTTAACGCAGTATTTTTGATTTTCCAATTTCGTTAAAATGAGTTACAGTTTTTGAATATGATATTGAATAAAACTATTAAATATGAAAAGAAAACAGAAGTCGTCTATAATTCTTTCAAATTTATTAAAAATGTTTTTGATTTGGTAGTGGTATTTTATTATTGAAAATAAATTTTAGCAGTCGGGAGGCATTAGCACCGGTAAAAAATGTAATCCCAGTTTATTATACTAATAAATTGGGTCCAGACTGTTAATTCTTTAAACTTTCTGACTTGATTACTTCTTTAAGCTCATAAATATTACTGTACATATTATACATTTATGTGTTTAACAAACGGACGATTATAAAATATTAGTTTGCCGCGTCGAACCTTCGAGTGAAGTTGGATGTACGAGTATGTATCTCTTCTCATAGTTGTGGATTCAAAAACTTTTGAGTCATTCATCTAAGATCATTGCGACAAAAAATGAGATTGACTTCATTATGACGAGATAGACGGCAACTGTTCAGTGATATCTCAGTGATCGCGAGGGTGAAAACTGGCAGCGATCACCGAATGGTTAGAGGTACACTGAACCTAAAAGTTAAGTAGGTAGAGGTCTCGTTTAATGAAGTCAACGCTCCGTCACCCCTCGTGCTCTAATCCAAAATCCCGAAACCTTTCAGCTCGAGTTACAAAATCATTTTCGGTACCGACTTCAATGCAGTGGACGATATGAATGATAAGCTTGTGGATACTGTCCTTACAGTCGGAGGTAAGTTCTGCAAGACCCGTCACAGAAGAACACAAAAACTCTTCGACCACACTCTCAAGGTTGTTAGACGGGAAATAAAGCTGCAGTCTTCAACCAGATTTGACATCATACAGGCAGCTGAACAGATAGATCTTCAAACGCATGCGGCTGGATTTACGCTACTTTAATACAGATCATATTGAAAAAGCGATCGAGCGGAACCAAGCCTTCATAGTCTTAGCCAGAGATCTATCTGCCAGAAAGAGCCAACTATCAAACTGATGGTTTACCATGTGCTCGGCGGTAAACGAAAACATCGTGATGAAACCTGCATATCTAGGTAAAAATAACATTTAAAAAAGTAAAGGCCGAAATCAAAGACTTAAATGCCATAAAATAATTTCATTTTCCGGTCTAGGCTTTAATTTTTTTTAAATCCCTTAGCACCGACTTCAGAATGTGAAATATAGTTCTTTGAAGTCTTTTTTGTGGTGACAGAGGTACATAGCATCTTTCCACGTCAAAAATCAGTATGGTGTTATCAGATATAAGATTTTTTTCTTAATTTTTCCATCTTAATTTAAGCCAACTTATTGAGTATTATTGCATATTTTATCTCCAGCTTTTTTTAAAGAATAGTATCAATGCGTTATCAATGTTATTTAAAATTACTATGTATACAGTATTATCGATAACATTTTATCTAAGCTGAAAGTACTTCTATTATAGCGTTTTGGCGAAAGTCGAATGGCGGATTCAACTCAAGATTTTTTAAATTTCGCGGCCCGTAACCAATAACTACAAGAGATTATTGTTCATTTGATTAACTTAGTGCTTGGTTTTTATCTATAGAGTAGAATCCGTGATTAACGTATAAAATTTATTTTGGTGATGTGTGAAGTCTACCAGCTGGAGGAGCGATTTAGCTGACGGCTTCCCAAAAACCCCTTTAAAAATAAAATGTGTACATAACCGCATTTTAAATGTTGTTCCTTTGTCCCCTGTTCAATCATTCCTTCGCAATATAAATATTGTTCGTCATTTATTATCAACTAAGTTATCCTTAATTTAAAAAACTGATGTGGAACAAAACCATTATTTAGTTTTGGTTTGGCAACAAATAAAAGCTTAAGAAACTAGAAACGTATGAACTAAATTTCAATAAACTCATTGGATTAAGAAGGCGATTTATATTTCACGTAAAACATCGATATTTTCTTGGTGGACTTAGCAGATAGCGTAGTTAGCTCAGGCGAGGTTTGCATGAATCATAAATACGGATTATGCGTGATGAAAATTATATGAAGACGTCAGCAAAGCTACTTAATAAAGGCTTTCTTGAAATATACTTTACTGATTATTATATTAAATACTTTTTACGTTATTTTATACATTATACATTATTCTCAGCGATTTTGAAGCAATTTCTCGACACACCGAAGCACTTACCATTTAATATTAGAATTTTACTACTTTTTATGTCGTAGCTTTGCTAGTAATAAAAGTGTATTGAAAATATCACTTTTTTGTACACCTCGGAGAAAAAGCGAAGCGAAAGAGAGTTCTTTTAACGGTCAAAATTCATGCATGCTCTACTTCGCTTAAACTATCTCCACCTAAATACCTCTTTCTCTTTGTCTTTGTCTCCACTTGTCTTGTTTTATAAACTTATAGTATGTGAAAAAACACAAATATTATGAAAATATAAACCACTTTTTCTTTCAATAATTAATTCTTTATTTCAAGCAGTTTTAAGCAGTTCAAATATATTATATTTCGTATTAAGGTAATAAGTTATACCGTTACCGTCGTTGCTTACAATTTTGGTTACAAATTGTATAATTCTAAAGTTCAAACGATTTGTTTTTCAGGTGACCACGATTGGCGATCGCAATATCTATTACCATCATAACTGTTTAGAACATTTCATGTTTCGGGATTTTCTTCTTATTATTCCTTTATTCCCTCGTTTTCGTCTCTTGGATCACACGTCAACCATTATTACGCCTTTGTCGAAACTTCATGAATTTATACTATAGTGTATATTTAATTAGTAACGTCAACCTTACGGCCGTCAGCGCAGTAATGTAATGAACTTTTTGACTTTTTGAAAAGTCTACACCGTGGAATCTGACTTATAGTGTTATCATCATCATCATTACAGCCCTTCACAAGTTCACTGTTGAACATAGGCTTCCCCAAGAAATATTACAAAGTACGGTCCTGATCCACCTGCATTCATCAATTTCTATGAATCTCGAAGAACCGACGGTTGATAGGGAAGAAATGTTCTCGAGTGGCAGCCTCGTACCGGTAAGCGAAGTGCAGGGCGGTCCTCCACTAGAAGGAATGACGACCTGGTAAGACATTGCGTAATATATGCCCAAAAATACCGACACTCAATCGTACAGATGTTGGGTGGTGAAAACATAGCTGGCAACTTAGAATAGTTTCACCGTAATAGAGAAAAAAAGATTAAAATTATATATTAGCACAGTCTATAAATCCATATAGTATCTGGTTGGTGAAAAACGTAGCTGGCAACTTAGAATACCTTTCAATATTTTAAACTTCGTGTAAAACGAAACTTGTCTAGTCTCTGATTTAAGTAAATAGAGCAGTTAGTCAGCGCAGGAGAATCCACAACATTGGGATTGTTCCCAGTGACAATGGACGAACGCGCATATTTACATTACCGCTGACGCTGACACGTGACCGAGTGCCAGCTTTCAATAGACAATGACACGGATCATCAGATATTAATTACTAGCTGTTCCCCGCGACTTCGCCTGCTTGTAATTTATTGCGACTGGATTTCATGGGCCTTAATTTTTTTTACGCGGAAACCTAATTCTTTTTCTAAAACAAAAGTAGCATAAGTTACTCATTTTAACATCAGCTATACCAGTGGTCCCGTCAGAAACAGTCTAACCATTTCGGTGATTAGCTGGAACAAACGGACTGACAGACGGACAAAAGTTTTATCAATTAGGTTTTTGTAAAAGTTTCGTTTAGTAAAAGGCTGCTATTTTGACATTCCAAACAGACACTTCAATTTTATTTGTTTGTATAGATTTTTGTTTATAGATTGATGTCATATAGAACAATATTTGAAGAGAAAGATTTCGTAAAAAATTGTAATTACACAAGTTTTAAATCGTTTTTAATTTTAGTTAAGGGTCTTAGCAGGAATAACGGATTTACTTCGATTTCTTTGTCAGCTCATAATAATGAACTGCAAGATATAAGCAACTGTCGGGTGCAGTAGATCTCACATGCCGTCAATACACAGTACAATCGATTTTCATTATTTTGATATTTTAACTTTTTCTTTTTTTATATTTTTCACTCATGAATTAGACTCAAATAAGTAAAATAACTTTTTGATTTTCAACGAGTAAACGATAGCTATAAACTTTGTCGGATTAATTTATTATTCAATGGGTAACAAACATATACTGATCGTAATATCAATAGTTCAAAAGTATTACAAAGGGCAGCCATAGAAATTTATTTCTATGCAAATGTGTATCTCGTGCCAGCGACAGGTGACGTGCGGCAAGCTTAATTGTTTTTTGTAACAATATTCAAATATTAGGGACTTTTTTCGTTGGGTTTTTGTGGCACACTGGCGCGGGTAGCATGCCAGGTGGTCTTTAAAAAATCCACAACAGCTTGCTAGGACTGTAAATATTAGGTACATAAAGTTTAATATTTGACTTTATAATTTCTCGCTTGATATAAAAATAATTTTTACGTGTGATATTTTAAAATATCAAGCTTTTGTTAAACGGTACTAACATATATGAATAAAGATGAGGATGGGAGGGGGCGGATGAGGTGATAATTAAGGAAAGGATTTAAATATTAATAATAAATAATTATAAAAATGCAGGGAATAGAGTGAATGAGGCACTACACTCTATTATGAAGAATCAGAATTTGTCAAAAAAGGCACGTATGGTACAATTCATAATGCCGTGTTAGTCCTTACTTTAATGTATGATAGTGAACGTTGGGTGTGGCAGAAGAAGCACGAAAGTAGAATAAATTGTAAAAGTTGGTTGAATCTGAATGACAGGCTGAGAATTTGCGTGATAAGAGATAAATGTGGTATGCAAGATGACGTTGTGACCAGGATTAAGAAAGCAATGCTTCGGTGGTTTGGTCACGTAGAAAGAATGAATGAGGAAATAGTGACAAAGCAAATTTATATGGCAGATGTGAACGGCAGAGTCAGGAAGGGACGCCCTAGAAGAAAGTTTATCGACCAAATTGGCGATATTTTGAAAATGGGCCACATTAGAAGTACCTTTAACTGACGAGCATGTATGCCTAAATATATGGACGTAAAGGAGGCAAAAGAGGTATGTCAGGATCGTGCCAAATGGAAGTCTGTGTCTCTGCCTACCCCTCTGGGTGACAGGCGTGAGTGTTTATGTAAATAATTATTGGCGCCAACTTTATTCATTTAAGTTTGTAATAAGTATTATTAAGTTTCCATTTATTCGAAATGTAAACGTTGAAAGGATAAAATTATCGGTAATTATATTTTGCAGATTACCTAACGAATACACAATTAATCTTGCACTGCTATAATAAGTGCACAATAAATATAAGTAAACGAAGTGTATACAATTAGACAAAGAAATTTATAATTATAATTCAGTTTATATGTATTAAACTTGGTAGTTTGAAAGTTAAAAAAATACGAGTTATATAATCATTTACGGTTCCATTTTATTTATTCACGATTATTGTTATAAAAATTCCGATGACGTATTCAGAGGTCCAAAATTCATATTTATATAGGACAGCTGTCACATGGCAACCGTTTAGAAAGTTGATGATCAGCACAGCACTGCTATGGACTCCTTGACATCCCGTAAAAAAATATTTTTAATGAATATTAATGCTTACTTATTCATATACATAATTCTTATTAATCTAAGCGTTTTCATTTTTTATCACATACACAAATGTAATTTTGGGGGAGAATTTTTTTATACACAAATAAATGCACGGGGAACGGAAGCGAGCGATGCGGATATCTATTCAAATCTGATTTGGATTTTACCGAAAGTGCTCTAACTGTTGATATTTGAGTTTTTATAGTCTACAAAAAGTTGATAGCTTTTATACTGGTAGAAGCGGAGCTGGCGCTTGGCGTGTGCGCTTAGCGTGCAGCCCTCGCACACCTGCCGCTCGATTATCTGGTCATTAGTCGGCATTGAACCCACGGGAACTACCAAATTACTATGCGCGCAACTCTAATCATACGCGAACCCAGTTCGACATGAAAAGAAAATTCTGAGTTATGGTTAAGAAGCAAATAAGTCACGATATTATTTTTAAATAATTAAATAGGCAATGCCAATGATGGAACAAGGATGTCTTCTGACCGATTTCAATAAAGGCGGTTACTTTCTAATACTAATGGAAGCTATTGACTGCGCCGGATTTAATTAAATATAGTGTAGTTAGCATATAGACGTAACACACATATTAAGATAAAATCAGATAGATCATCAATTAAAACACATCCAGGCTCAATACTTAACAAGCTGCTTTTGCTTAAACGCAGACAAAAAATGTTGGGTCTGGCTGCAATTCGAACACAAAATCTACGTAGCCATAGTATCTATGTACTCTAACCACTAAGCCATCCGATTGCCATATTAAGCGTAATATGACCGGTTACTAGCACAGTGACTAAGAGGTTGCAACGCGGACTGCGGGTTCGTTTCCGACCGGAGCAGTTGTATGGACCACAAATACATTTTTCGGATCTGGATGCTTGTCATTGTTCAACTTATGTGACATATTAACGCCGAGACTATATTTTAAGAGAAACTTATAGTGTTAGAGCAACGTTTCAAATAAATAAATACCCACATAATAAATCGCAGGCCCAGCGAAGCGGATGGAACCTTCATATTTTGAATAACTTGTAACAAATTATTTAAACACACTGCTTTCTTAGAGTACTTAACCTGTAATAAATGCTCTAAGATTTCTTCATTGGCGTATATAAGCAAACAATAATAGCATGACCTAAAACGAAGAGCGAGACATCACAACGTAAAGAAGATCGCTAGTGGTCCGAGGTATCTCGTAATCACGGCACCGGTTGAATCCTTCATTAGGGGCGCGCTGGGTCCAAGTCGCGGGAGGGGTGCCGAGTGTGAGGGCACAATGGGCGCCCCCTGAGATATTGTGCGCTAATGTATGCACGTACGGCGTTGGCGACAGCCGCCGCGGACCCCACAACAGAAACATTTCAACGCATCTAATTTATAGTCATGTCGTAGCAGGCCGCTCCGCGCAAAAAATACTGTCTTAAGGAGAAGTGGTCTTCGAGAATATTTAAAAAAAAAGTAAAACGTATAGGCAGAGGTAAACGTAATCCCAGTCAGATCCTGTTATCCGATAACAGTTTTTCTCTCCGGACCGCAGATATTTCTCCACAAAACATTTAGTTGCAAGAGTTTTGTGTTTACAGAAAATCTTACCTTTTCAAATTTAGCTTACTTTTCATCTCGCATTTGAAACTCTTTCCCCGGGTCACTGTTTCTTCTTCATCTTCATCTACATATATATGTACTCATAATTGAAAAATCATACAATTATTTTTGTACTCCTCCCTTCAAGCTCAGCTTTATTCGCCGGTTGGTTACATTAATTTGAGAGAAAAGTTGTAGTAAGAAGAGTTGATAGAGAGAAATGAAATAGGAAATGAGCAGTATCTTTCTAATATCAATTCAAAAATAATGAAAACTGCTGTTGGCAAACCGCCTAAAAAGCGGGACAATTATAGCAAGTATCAAAATGAATAAATAAACATTTGATATGTCGTTTTTGTCTTTCTGAGCTTTAGTAAAAACGGTGCTTTTGCTATACCTACTCAGTTCTTTGATTTTCATCGAACGAGGAGCGTATTGATAAGGTTTTTCCAAAATATTAGGTAATGGTATATGTAAAATAGAAAAATGTTCTAAGAAAGTTCATAGTAAAAAATCTCTTTTTAGAATTATAATATGATTAACTACTTATGTTTATATTAGTAGACCATAAAGAAAATACTTCCATTCCACTTCGACGTTTATTTTGGGTTAGAGATTTAGTTTTTTTGAACCTTGAACATATAGTTTTTGATTTTATTTATATCAATAATCATAAGTGTATGAAATAACATTTAAAGTTTCATAAGAATACCTTAAAACTGTGTTATCGAATTGTAACATTTTATTATTATATACTCTGCTTGCAGTCGATTGTAAGACAGTTATCTACTTGTATGTAAAGAGAGCGGAGTAGGAAACTAAAAAAAAAACACACGAAAATTTTAACGCATTTTTAATGTTTATGTGCCTGTTCTAGTAATGCATGTTGCATTACTAGAAAAGTTAGTTTGTCCACGCTGGATATCATCAGGCAATTATGTGAGTGTGTTTCCGATACCCCAAGCAGTGGTGTTTTCATTATATAATGTTAATTATTACTTAAGATTTTCTGTTCAATAAATCTGACAACCGGTCAGAGACTGATTTGTAGATCAGTAGTATACAGCGCGTGCAGATAAGATTGATATTTGGAGAAAAAATTGACATATATTTTCCTAACACCCCTTCTAGTTTCATCACATCTAGTCTGTAAACCTTCTAAAAGAATATAAAAATAATACTGTAAGTTACGTTTTACAAGATGGCACCTTAAATGAAATTGAACATAAGCTCTGACGGAGCATGACTCAGTTCTTGTAAGGGCAATTTTGAATATTATAATAATATGTTAACCAGTTGTACGTTTCAGTTGAATGTTGTTTTGTTGTGTCTCCGAACAATTAGTGGTATTTATTAGAACAACGATTGTATAGGTTGAAAGGGACATCCTCATGAATATCGTAGATGATGATTTATTTATTCATTATTTCGGATAACGTGTTCAATGATACAACAATTATTTTTTTATTTGATATAATATAAATATAATTAAAGAATTATTAAGACAAATAACGATTCGTATAATTAATTCATGATATGTTTTGCAGAAGATTCCATCAACCAATTTCGACATACAGATGTATTAAGAGAATGAAGTTATAAACTTATATAGAATATACGGTTTCGTTTTATTTTTTCACTTGGTAGCACCAAGCTGCAGCTTTCTTATGGTTGTAGAACGGATGGGTCAGCTCAACGGGTAAAGAAAACCACCCTCAAAGAACACCAGCGTAAAATAGCAGCATATTGCAGCTGTGTTTCACATGGTGAGTGACAAGAACTTCTTCTTCTTCCGTATTAGTACTTAGGGGTGAAAAAGCATCTAAATTTTTATTCTTAATCGAGGATAGATGTAGGTCTTACAGGCCACAGCATCAAATACCATCAGATGTGTTCGTTTCTCACCCTTATACTTATAAAATATTTAATAATTCTTATAAAAACTTCATTTATGTAAATTATTTTTGGTTAGGGATCGTTGGGAGGTGATACTTACCCAGTTATTTCATTTTGGGAAACTCAAGAGGACGTAATTTTTATGAATTCTTTTAATGAAATCCTCTAGTGAAATTTATTATATGTGAATTCAAAATATATAATTATGTTGAAAACCAAACAAAACATACCGTGAATTAAATTTGATGTTATGTTGTTATACAGCCTCAAACAATCGAACTTGCCGATCACAAGTAATCTTTACATTTCCAGAACGTACCAGCACGATATATAATCATCGTTTAAATTTTTATGGTAGCGTTTAGATCCACAATAAGCTGCAATGTGGGAATTTAACTGCGTAAGCGCATAACACTTCCACCAATAAGTTATTTATCAAAATACGGTGAGCAGCTTACAAGATCTGAGTGAACAGATGAACATTCATACAGACAAGGCCTGCTTAACTCGTAACCCTCCTTTTGGCGTTGTAGTCGGGTTATGACAGACTTCCAAGATATATCGTAACACTATGCGGTTACACGCTTTGCGGCTAGCCACTGGGTTAACCGCAAGCGGAATAATATACATACATACGAACAACAGAGCCGTGGTAGCTCAGATGGTTAACACTCGCTGTAAATATAACAGAACGCGAGTAACCCGGATTCGATCCCCGATGGCACCAATGAAATTGTTAATTGCAATTTTAAGTGCTGATTTACCACGTGCTCGGCGGTGAAGGAAAACATCGTGA
>DWHP01000036.1:0-28719 GCA_018247895.1 Parnassius honrathi
GAGTGCAACCCGTCGTTTTTTTTTTTTTTTCTAAGACATGCAGGTTTCCTTACGATGTTTTCCTTCACGGCCGAGCACATGGTAAATTAGCACTTAAATTTACAATTTTATTGGTGCCGGCGGGGTTCGATCCCGGTTTGCTCACGTACTGTGATATTTACCACGACTCTATTATATTATGTTATAAGATATTGTACTTAATCAAATTAAAAAGACTTTTTGTAGAAGTCGTCAGTGAGTTGTCAACACAACAAAGGCTATTGGGAGCCATGGAGCGCAAACGTTAAAGAAAAAGTAATTACGCCTTTCTACCAGCTGACCGGTTAATTTCGGCAAATCGAGTCCGGAGAGATATCAATGGCGGCTGATAGCATTGTGATCCGAGTTCTGTCTGAGCACATTCGGAATAACGGGCGTATGATAGTATCTTGTAAGAACAAAGAAATCAGATGTCATGTTCAATTGCCCAGTGTAGACGCAAACAGAGAGCACAATTTATTAGGAACGAATGGTTTTTATTACAAGCCCAATGGATAAAACTGTCATTTAAAAAATCTAACTGCGAAAAAAATTATACTGAAAAGAGAAAAAAATATACTCTATGTCAGTTTCACAACTAAGAAAAATGTAACGACGCTCCATATGTTAAAATACATTAAGTTGTTGAAGTTATAGAGCGTGTCAAAGTAGTAGACATATATACTTGTTGTGGTATTTATTGATAGTTCAAATTCATAATATGTTAATATGAAAGCATAAAAATTGTAAAATATCTGTGCCATAAGCTTCGTAAATCCGTATTTCCGTTCACCTGTTACACCCTGTTTTTTTAGGCTGTAAAATAAAACATTCAGTATATTACATAAAATTGAAGTGAGCGAGAACTAAACTATGAGTGAGGCAATATATGGGGGAGACCTATGTACAGCAGTAGGTTTTTTTAGGTTAAATATAATAAACATTTTAATGAGAAGTTAAAACCCCAAATTCAAAAAATGTTGTGAAAATTATTTCATTCTTTTTAGTTTTAGTTTTTACTGTCGGTTTTACTCTCTTAAAAAGTTTATATTATTTTACTCTTTTGAGTGGTCTCAAGTTCAAAACAGCAACTAGAATGTTGTTAAATATTAACACTAAAATATATATCTCCTGTTTTACATACCCCCTCCCCCCCACCCGGGTATGATTTTTTCAATATATAAATCAATTCAGCCATTTCAAGAATAACATACATAAAAAACATACACCTCACGTAAAGGAAAGAAAGAAAGAGATATTTCTCTGGCCATTTATTAACAAATTAGCACTGGAAACTCGAAATAACACATAATAGTAAGTTTATAAATAGACCTATACTTTCTCGGTTTCTTATAACTCCGGTAATACTTTTAAGTGGTAGAGCTACTGATATACTATAGTTGTATCACGAATGGGTCGGCTCGACCGGGGTAGGACCACTCTCTCACGGAATAAAAACGAATAAAAACGCAAAACAGCAGCTCAAGGCTGCTGTATTTCGTATGATGAGTGTAGAGAACCGGGGAGAAATTTTACCGGAAACGATGCATTCTACCTAAGTTCTCAGGGATGATAACGGATCTAAATTTTAAATCGCAATACAGGACAGACGTAGATGTCTGTGGACCACAGTATCCGCTTATCCTCAGTTGGACTGTGTGCTGTTTGTCACCCTTAAACAAAAAGAAAATTATATTTGGATGCGGTTTTGGGGGTCGTCGTTTGGATTATCGCACGGAACGGCATTGTTCCGGGTGTGCATGTTTGTCCGTGTGCAATTTATATAAGTAAAAAGCTTCAATAATATAAGAGATATCTGTGTAAAAAACAATAATTTACTTACAAAGACGTCTATATGCGTGACAGATTGACAGACTCGTAAGTGGTTGTAAGCAAGATTGCTCATATTACGGGTTCCGGGTGCGAATCGCGTGTCGTGCCAAAATCAGCCATTGGGTTTTTTTGTCAAGAAATTCTCGTTGTTTTGTTAGTAGTAACAACCAGGAAGTTTCGGCGTGTTTCAGCTCCGTGCCTCGAAAAGCACGTTGGTCCTGTCGGATTGCCGCCCTGTTGGACATGGAGAGTGAGCGAACAGAGAGTTCATTTGTGTTTGCGCATACACTCGTGCACTATAATCCAGTCCAGACTACGCCGATTACGCACTATAATCAGTGCAGATAGCTCGTCTCCGTTGAGACCGGCCGCCGCGACCGAAATTCGGTCTGAAGGACGTTATTATTATGCGTATAAATTGTGTTCGCAATGCGTTGTAAATGAGATAGGTCAGTAATGTTCCGTGATAAGAATTTTAATATTGAGATTAATTACTACGCTTCTAGATACACATTATTTTTCCTTCGGATATCAAACTATATTAGCTTTGAACTTATTTCAGATATGTCACTTGAGTTGCATGCTTACAAAAACATTTTATCATGTGACTTCAACACAAAATTGTCAAAAGAAACAAGATTGTAGAGGTCAGGAATGAAAAAGAATAATATATTATATGTGTGTAGATCTAAAATAAATACGCATTTAAGAACATTGGCCTGGATAATATAACAATTTTAATAATGTCCTCGAGACCGGACTCAACGGAGACTAGCAATCAGCGCAGGACAGGATTATAGTGCCCGAGTGTACTACCCAAGTACAGGTGCATTTTCTATTCCCTCACTCTCATGGTCCGATGGGAAGGTGATCCGATACAAGCGAAGAAAAATTGGCAACGGCTTTATGTGCTTTCCGAGGCACGGAGGTGAAACACTGCCAACTTCCCGGTTCTGACCGAGTGAAGTTTAAGTGATTATAGATAATATACCTACATAAATCGTTAGTATGATACTAACTATCACTTTAAGTACATATTTTGCTAAAGCCCATATATTCACACGCTGTTCAACTTTAAGATGTCGTTAAGTGTCATTCTGTGTCTACCACTTTGAGTCAAAGTGACTGTGACACCACGAGAATTAACGACAAGTCAAATTGATTAGCGTTTGAGAAATTAAGCGTCAGTAAATTTAATAATACACTGTACTACTGCGAATAACAAAAGTATAACTAGGACTGCTGAAGTCGGCCAAAAATGGATTAAGACGGTGCAGCGAACTCTTCCCAGTAGGTATGTTTCCAACTAATGAAACTATGTAAATATAACTATAAATATAACTCTCTCAAAATTGAGTGAAGCACAGCAGGCCATAGGATGTAACCAGTCTATCACCTTTTGTTTTATATAAAAATAATCTCTCCTATTTCTTTCTCTATCATATAGGGAGATGCTGTCGTCCTGCATCTCGTATTTTAGTTTTCCTCTGTCGCCTCTTACGACACTATACGAACGATATGGCGTAGTGGAGATCCTTACACCACCATTACATAGTGGGTCATATCATGTTATACACATTTCGACATTGTAAAGTTTGAGTTTCAACTCGAGATTGTATTTGATTACCGGCCTGAATATTCACGTGATGAGATGAGATTAATTCAAACTTTTTCTCTACCACGACATGTCGTTCATAAACTATATCTTTATAATTATCATTATCTTTATATTTCTTTATATATACTGGATGACCTTTTTTACCGTCTGGAATAAAATAGGGTGTAACATGTGAACGGAGTAGAAGATTGTGGCACTGATATTTTACAAAAAATAAAAAACAAAATTTTGAATTAAATAAATAAATTAATTAAAATCTATCAAAATTCAAATCCCCCCTACTTTACGAACGGCAATAAAATAATTGCGAAATTGCAGGACAAAGTAACTGTTAAAAAAATTTTTTACCATTACTTTGCCCTTGAGTACATACACCCTATTTTTTCCAAACGGTAAAAAATATATATATATAATTGTTGGCGTCTGTCAGTGATCGTGTAAATATTTTTGTCGCCACAGAACGCTAGAATCCAATAGTTAGCACTGTAGTCAAGTTATTAACAAATACATACTATGTTGGGTTAGTGCCAAGAAAGAAAATTATTTATATATTCCATATTCAAATCCAGCCTGTCGTACCTACTGGAAAGGACAGAAAAACATCTATCCGAGATATATGTAGAACATACAGGTTCGTGCTATTAACTATAATATACAAAATGTATCACAATTTCAAACACTAGCACATCACAAATTGCGTCTCAAAAACATCGAATTTAGGCACATCCTTATCAGAATTGATTGCAACGGATGCGTAGTATCAATTCAGGGTCGCGACTCGGCCTGCATACAATGTAGAAGTAATTAAAGTAATTAAAGATCGCCTCTGAATTTCTTGACCTGCGCGTTATCTGTACTAAATAAGAGCAAGTCCGGCTAGCAACGTTTTTTTCTAGTACAGTAATTGAACGATATTTTGGAGCTGTGATTGATGTGGACAGATTTTTTTTATTTAGCTAAAAAAGAAACACTTTTTTTCAACGGTTTCTTATCCAGCTGAAATAAAGTAAAAATATAAATAAAGCCGGAATACCTTCAGCGACCTAATCTTTTCATTTTTCAAATTTAATTTTAAAAACAGCTTATTTAATTTAAAAATAAGATTATTTTAAAAAAATGCTGAAGGGTGCTGTAAAACTAGTATGAACGAATTTTCTCGAGTAAAACTAGTTTATTCAAGAAAGTTCGAATTAGAATTAGAGAAGCAATATGTGATTAAAAATATATATTTGTTACAGTCAACAAAACTCAAAACTCTTAAAACCACCTTTGATTGCAAGAATCAATTCTTTCCATACTAAATTTTATATCACTTCAATGTACACGGCTTTACGGTAGCCCAGGGGCCACCCCAGCCGCACCTTAACTTTTTTTTTACATGGGGAAATACCTATGTTTACCGCCTCGCGGGGGCAAGGACGGGTTGTGTCGGACTCGTACCGACGAAAACCCCATGATGTCCCAACTTCTTCGCATATTGGCACGGGAACACTTTCGCACACATCCGCGGCCCCACCAGCGCTGGCCGCCTCATGGCGGCGCCTCTTCGGGAGACGACTACTCCTCCCTCTTCTCCTTCTCAAATAAGGCGGAGCGCCTTCCTCCATGGCCTCCAACTACACCTAAGCAACAAACTCCCCCGTGTCCGATGCGCAAGGCCATGGGGTCAGGAAAAACGAGCACTCAGAAGAACTAGCCTTCCTGGCCCCAGCAGCAGATCTGGTCTATGGCTCCGCCGCCAGCCAAGATTCAGCCGCGGAGGGTAGGGAAAGCGGTGCCTCGTAATACCGACACTCTTCTCACCCGCAGCCCCACCACCACCAATTCAAAGGTGCGGCCCCTTTTGAGTCGCGAAGATAGGGCGAGTGGCGCGTCGCCATACCAGCACTCCTCTTTCTTCGCGACTCCACGTCGGCCGCAGCGGTAAGGGGAGAGAACACCCTTCTTGTCGCAAGCCACCAGCACACAACCGAAGTTGGCTCGCTAAGCCCACTCGCAGTGGCCACCTCGGGCCAGCAATGTGGGTTCCTATTTGTTCACCACGGGTGACTAAGCCACGGCTACTAAGCCCCCGCCCCGCCACGACAAGGTTTTGACAAAAACATTGGTCAAAACCCACTTATAGTGTATCAGTCAAAACTGTTTTTGATTAAGAGCAACGGTCAAAACCATTATTGCCTGATTTTCGCAGTCAAAAGTGGTTTTGACCCGTTATGAGTTTTGACTGTAACATATTCACCATAATTCCCGACCAAAGTACGGGTCTGTGTGGTCCATTGACAGACGAGCAAATGCAAAAATAATGAAGTACTTTTTCATTTCACATACGCTGCCTGGACCACCGACGAGGCATTGATGGGAAGACATTTTTTGTCGCATTGCAGAACGCCGAAAATTAATTACTATGCACGCTTATCACACACTCTTATCAGTGAAAAAAAATTAAGATAGCTAAGCGGTTACCTACCTCGCCGAGTACCGTTTGGTGCCTCTTGTATCAGAGATATGGTATTTAAATTTATGACTAGCGTTTTCCCTTCGGACAGTGGCCCTAAGTACCGCTCTTTGCTAGTAGGAAGCTAGGAAGTACATACAGATCTTTTATTAGATTTGCTCTATTGCAGACTATTTTTGCATACTCAATTTTCCCAGTGGCACGTACAGGGAGAGCCCGAGCTTGGATTTTCAGCTTTTAATATCAAATATGAAACATGGCTTAAAAAATAAGACATACAGTTTACTTGTACTTACAGTTTGTTTTAAATTAATATTATTATATTTTAAAGGAATATTGTTGCTACTTTGAGCCATTGTAAACTGCCTGCCAATGATAATAATAGTTCTTCAGAGTTTAAATAATTAAAAAAATAATGTAAATCTTCCTGCATCGTTCGTTTTGTGAATACGTATATCATGTATCCAAATAAATAAAATAAAATTATGGTTTATGTTTATACAATAAAAATAGTGGAGTTATGTTAGCAGCACGAATGAATCAGCACGCTTGGGGAAGGACGACGCTCTCACAGAATATCAGCGTAAAATAGCGGCTTAATGCTGCCGTGTTTCGTGTGGCGAGTGTAGCGAACCGGAGACCCTTTTTACTGGAAACGAGGTAATTTATCGAGGACGGATGTAGGTGCCTACATACCACAGTATCCACTTACAATCAGGAGAAGATGCGTTCATTCTGCAAAAGAAAATAGAAACTACACTATCTCCATCATCTCCATTGTTAGCAACACAGCACTGTGTGTTTTTCCAGGAATTTACAGCTACGCACAGCCTGCGCTATGGAATTACGCCTGCGGTTATTTTCGACCGATATGGCTTATGGTTTAACTCTGTAATGACGGTTAAATAAAGCTAGTTTTCACAAATTTTATCGCTCATATTAACATATCCATATTTCCGACGTTTCGAGAACTTCACCTGTCTGGTCACTGTGGGGACTTAGGTGTTAAATGTGCTTTAATCCACAACATACAACCGACCCAAGCATACAACTGCATGACTTCAAGATATTGTAAGTTCATATTGAGTAGATCGGAACAAAAATTAATAATTTTAATCTGTGGGTAACCGCCGTTTACTATAACATCGGGACGTCGAACTCAGCCCACCCCACCGTAACAATGGGTGATGTGCTGTACGTAGTGCTCGAAACGTCGCGAATAATTTGCGCTATAAAATCCGTGAAAACTATTTTTATTCAAACGTGCAGTAGTGTTCGTGCAAATATAGGAAATCATTTTGTAATAGCGGTGTAAGAATATCCACTACCTCAAAACCCGCCTTCTAAGCGTGGCAACTACAACAAAATATCCTCTTCCCACCCGCTGGGTTTATTTATAATATTTTACCAAGTTATGTTTTCTATGCGTATATGTGTGTGTGAATGTGAGTGGACTTTGATAGGGTGTAATAGACGGGTAGATGATGACTTATGGACCTTCAAGTAAATAAATAGATTATTTCTTAAACGATAAACAACGCAACTGCAACACATCCGTCACATATCAGGTAAGCCGAATGTTCGTTTACCCCTTTGCCTCTTTTAGAGTTGTAAAAAAGATTGCCTTCCTTCACAGATGTTTGTAGATATTAATGGAACACTACTCATTCTCACTCGAATAAAACTATGCAAACACTGTAAAAAAATAAATGTTTAAACACACAGATAAAGAAAAACCACACAATCTTATCAGTAGCTGCGCTGATTACTACCGCCCAAATAAATCCATTTCTAGCACGAGATGAGTTGATCTTATCGAGTTCTCTCGTCGCCGTGAAAATGTAGGTCACGCGCAAAACTGGCAAGTTATAAACAGCAATTTATTAACCTCCCATTTAGAAGTTCTTATACAGTATGTTGTAATAAATCCACAGTTCAACATTCCTCCACGTTTCTTCCCCTCCCATTTCATTCTGGGGCTGTCTTCGGGACCGATATAAAAATTAAGATGGCTTCCGATTAATAGGGATATAGCCATTTTGTTTAAAACAGCCGTAAAAAAACCCCAAAACAGTGGACGTTAGTGTCACTTCTCTACAACGGTAAAGACCTCATGTCTGATAGGACATTTACGGGCTGATAATATTAAGAGTAGTGCAAAGTTGTCAATGATTCAGTACTAGTCAAAAATTAAAGAAGTTAAAGACTTAAAAGAAGTTTTCTTCCTAACACTACTTTCTAGTAGAATCGACTACAGCCAGAGATTTTTCCGGACCGATACGACTTAGAAACCTTCAAGAAAAGAGCCTTCTCCTTTCTAAAATGCCGACAACGCACCTGCAATTTCTCTGGTGTTGCGGTTGTATATACGGGCAGTAGTCACTTACCATCAGGTGAGCCAGTGAGAATCAAAATGGAATACCTCGATTCTAGTAAAAAGGGTCTCCAGTTCCCTACACTTACCATACACACAGCAATATTACGCTGCTATTTTACGTTGGTATTATGTGAGAGAGAGGTCCTGGCCCGGTTGAGCCGACCCATTCGTACTAGAACCATAATATAGCTGCAGCGTGGCTCTGCCTTTAGCAAAATATTAACCTGCCTTCTTTATTAGAAGTTGGCTGGAAGCGTCAGTATAATAAAGTAATTAATTAATAAGGTGGCTTTATATTCGTTTATTACTTCATTTATACTTAAAAAAGTACAAATTAACACGCATTAGGCAGCAAGGCAGTTCCTTCCCTAATCTGGACAATGAAAACTCTATTATAACTTAGAAGAGTTGCCTGCCCCGCACTAATATGTATACACAGTATACAGGCTTTTCTTTGTTCTGTTCATTTTTTTTGTTTTGTTCATTTATTACTTTTATATAAGAACCAAATAACCAGTGATTATTTTAACGTATTTCTGTCAGCGGAGGCAAGAGGGCAACCGTTTTATCAGATTCGATGTATGTGTCGATACCATCTGTTACACACATGGACTGAGGTACCGCCTAAATAAGGGAACACTAAAATTTCGGTATGACGTCATTCCGTTTTTTAAAATAAGTTCGCATCTGCATCGCCAGAAAGTTTTGAGTTAAAGTACCGGTTCACAATTTCGGTACCGAAATACGACCTAGGCTGGGGTGATAAATTTATGTGCACGATTCTGAAATTTTAATTCATATTTATGTTCTGGTTATCTATATATGTATTCATATATATGAAATAGAAGTATCTCTGTGTAGTACTGAAATAACTGGCTTCCATAAAAGTCTACGACAGGCATGTTTACGACAGAAATCACCATTTTAAAAAATTTATCTAAAGCAACTTTACGAACAGATAGCGTGCAGTGTCAAGGATCTTCTAGGCTATATATCCGAAAATCTTGAGCATTTTTTTTTTCATAAAAACGAAAAATTTATTAGATAAATGGACTGTGATTACCTTAAATATAAATAACGCTACAATAATAGCTCCCTATCCTATTCAGGCGAAGCCTGGTAAGGTTGTTAGTCTACCTACAAAATGACCAGAATAAAATAATGATTTTGATTTGTTTTTATTGACACAGTTCAAAAAACGAAGGGTTTAATATTCGACACACTCCAAAACCACCACCACTAATATTCGACCACCATCAAAAAGCCTTTACCTAAGGGCTGATACCATATTGTAAATTTAAAAAATGAATTCCATTCCAATCAAAATATGGGAAGAAAATTTACGCGACATTGTAGCCTTAAACTTACTGGTAACTATTTTAAATGTACAGATATGTCGTGTGTAGTGCACACAACATATTCCTTCGAGTCTAAGGAATTACTAAAGTGAGTCTTGAGACTTCCACGGAACCCTTAGCTTCCGCGGAAGTTACGAAGGTATTTATTTTGCTTGTTAAGAGGATACCTTTAAAACGAATCGTAGTTTTGGCGGCGTGGCTTATCCTTTTGTCGGTGAAGCTCACGGCCGACTGAGGGAGTGTCAAAAAAAATAGTATTATTTTTTTTGACACTTGGAAATTACTTTATATTTTTTGAAATTTTGAAATTAGTTTAATTATATATTCAATTAAAGTTATATAAAAATTAATGTTTGTTTGTTCGTATTTAATGTGCTGCCATGCCGTTCATCAGATTGCGGTAAAACCTGTGGTAAAACTTTGTCAACTTATTGGTTGCACTTGCGCGAAGGTTATAACCACAGTACAATTAACTTACAGTAGATGGCGCGCGTGAAGTACCAATAATTCTATTTGAAAGTTATATATCATTCAATTTTGTTGAATGCATTATCATTCCTTAATAAACAATATAACTGTTCCAAATTTAAAACGATTTTTACTATTTTCTGCGGCAGCAACGGGCCTGGTACCAACTACTTACTTAGAAAATCCGCTCGACTAATTAGTCAACTACTAGTACTACAGATAGTAATGAACTACATGTAATGTGCATTATAAGTTATATCACAATCCCATCACACACCATTGCCTCCTCCCTGCACACCCCGCAACAAACTATTTTAGCACTAATATTTCAAAATGAAAAAAATATTTGTAGAAAGTATTTGGTTCAATAAACCTGCAAGGATTAGCAAGTACGGACGAACGGAACGCACGAACGGAACGCACGAACGGATTAGTAAGTTGATGAAGCAGTGGGCCCGGCATATGACTCGAAGAACCGACAAGCGATGGGGGAAAAAGGTTCTCGAGTCGAGGCAGCCCGGTAAATGGAGTGACAATCTGGTAAGATATGCAGGAAGTCGGTGGATACACATGCCTCATGACCGTGCTCCGTGATCTTCTTTAGGCGTAGGCCTATTTTGAGCAGTGGACTTGTGAAGGACTGTAAAGATGATGATGATGATTATGAAACCTGTACCGAAGTTAATATTAATACGGTGATACTCGTATACCGTTCAAAATGTACCGAAAATAGTCCCTGGTTACACATATGTCAACACCATAGGGGTAAACATTTGTTATAATTACCATGCCATGGATGGAGTGGATATTTTATTTTTTGCTCAATATATGAAACTGTAGATAACTCGGATTTGATATTTACACCAACCTCGTGAGATACGTCACTAATATCTAACAAGGCAAAAAAGAAACAAAGTTGGGACAGGACACGCGTACATAATAACCCACGCTCGAGCCGTATTTTCTCCTTGATACATTGCCCCTAAAATGTTGAAAGGATACCGATTTATTCACACATGGGCACTCCCGTAGATATATTTTGAAATTATACTAAAAACGTTATTACGGTATTGCTTCCGTTAACCACTCCGAGTAAACTTAAAAATCTTGTCGTAGGCATGATCCGAAATTCTAATGGCAGATCTGAACCTATTTTTTTATAGAAATGGGTGACAAATGAGCATACAGTCCACCTGATGGTAAGGGGATGCTGTGGTTCATAGACATCTACATTCATCCTCAACTGAGAATCAAAATGCAGACGCGTTTTCACCCCTGAGGACTAAGATGGAATGCCTCTTTTCCAGTAAAAAGGGTATCCGGTTCTCTACATACACGATACGAAACACAGCAGTATTAAGTTAGCATTTCACGCTGGTATTCTGTGAGAGCATAGTCCTGCCCCGGTCGAGCCTACAAATCAGTGCTGCAACCATAATATATACATTGTCTTACTACTAAGCAGCTTGGCACGATCCGTATACGATCATCTCGGTTTAAAGATCTTTATTTCTCAATAGGACAATCGTCACTTACATGAGAACAATAATTATATAAACTAAGTAATAACAATTTATGGAGCGGGTATAAATAAAACTTTCTTGGATGTCGCTTTAAGAAGCGAATATCTTTGTTGCTTACTCAAATTATAAGGTGTTGGTCCAAGTTAAATAACGTTTTTTCACTTTTATTTAATAATGATGATAATAGTTTGTTGTATAACTGTGCTCCTTTATACGTTATATTATTTTTACCGTAGTTTCTCCTTATAGGCGGCAATACAAGGTGATTAGCTCGGCGTGTTATATATTTGTTTGTTTGCCTCTTTGTTAAAAAAGTAAGTTGTCTGTGGATTAATTTATGTTTTATTTTGTGTATTAGTATCATCTTCCATTAGAAGTGTATTATGAGCTACCTAGATTGCTCCCTAAAATGAAAATGATATGTAATATGATAAGATGGGTGGAAAAGAACAGCGAATAAATAAATTATTATCACGATATTTGTGGTATTTAGATGTTGCGCTGATCAAATATGTAGTAATGTGGATCATAAAGCACATATTGATATCTTATATAGGTCTATTGTTAACGTATTAAGGTAAGCTGCAGTAGATAGTTACAAAGTACGTTGTTGTATTAAAATAAAAAATATAGTGGGGTGGAACAGGCAGGTAAGAGATACATAATGAAGCTAGAATCTATTATCAGATGTGGATCCGACATCTGGCGTTTTGTATGAAAATATGTATGAGACCAGAAAGCGTTTTAAGTCTCGACTTAAGTGGTGTTAAGATAGTGAGACACAAATTAAACAGGACATTTTGACCAAACATCGTACAAAAGACTTTAGGGCTTTCTAGAAACACGCTAAAAGGTTTAATACAGAATTATGTGTTCCAGCTAGCGTCCAGGATCAACATTAGCCAGGTAAGATAGCAGAAATATTTAGAGATATTTTTAAGGTTAAGTCTTCAATTGCTTCGACTCAGCAGGTGCTCAGTGCTGAACAAGAATTAAGTAGAGAATATCACCGTATTAAAACTGAGGATATAGCTAGTGTAATAAGCGGGATTACATAAAGGTATTCATTTGCCAAAGGTGTTATCTGTGTTCTTTAACCTAAGTCTAGGACATATGTACTTACCTAGAGAGCTAATGAAAACCATGGTTGTATCAATATTAAAAAAGTGGTGCCTCCGTTGGGTCCAATTATCGCCCAATATCTTTGGCTACTGTAGTTGCAAAGGTGGTCGGTTTGCTTCATCAGCAACTCAGCCAACACGTTCACCTGCATGAGGCTCAGTTTGGTTTCTGGCCGGGGCTTTCAACTGAAACTGCCATAGTGTAATTGAAGTATACTGTCCAGTATTACAATACACGATAAACGTCGGTTTTCCCGCGTTTCTTGGACCCGTCGAAGGCATTTGACCTAGTTTCGTACAAACCAGGAGGTTAAGCTTGTCCTATATAAATAGGGCAAGCTTAACCTCCTGGTTTTTTAGTTTCCTAACTAGCACACCCAAGGAGGTAATTAACCTCTTCAAATATTGGTATCACAACCAAACTAGTTGTGTGAAGGGCGCTGGCTCTTATTCGTCGAAATACAAGTTGGAATGCGGGATGAGGCAGGGCGGCCTTAGGTCCCAATTCTTCAACCTGTCAAACTGGAGTCGACTGCTCAATTGACGGTCATTTTTTTTATAGTGTAAGTTATACCGAAGACACGGTTTTGCTGAGCCCTTTGATTAGGGCCCTCGAAACGCTAGTGGGCATCTGTGAAGGGTGCGCGGCCGCTCATGGTCTCAGATATAATTCTAAAAAGCGAACTACTCGTTTTTAAGGATCGTAATAGAATATTTAAGTCTGTTTTTTCCTCATGCTAGATTTGGAGGAGTTATACTGAGCAGAGTCACCAAATTCAGATATATGGGACACTGGGTCGCCGAAGATCTCTCAGACAACGAAGAGCGTTGAGCGTCTGATAGTAAAGCGTTGACAGTGAGGTATAATATGCTTGCCTGCAGGTTTGCTAGGTGTACGAATGAAGTTAAGATAACATGATTCAAAGCTTAATGTCAGACATTCTACACCTGCAGCCTGTCGACGAAATGTACTCGCCGAAATCTCATTACGTCACGTTTTCAGTACAACTATGGATTCAGGATGTTGTTAGGATTGCCACGCTTTTGCAGCGCATCGCGTATATTTGCGGAAGCGTGCGCGGACAGCTTTGCAGTAATATTACGCAAAAGAATAGCTTCCTTGATGCGTCGCGTGCGAGACAGTACCCACGGCCTCCTAGCTTCCATATTTGGAAGACAAGATTGCCTTGGGCTGACGTACTTGAACACAGTGCATATATTATATTTCAGGCCCAATATGTTTAATAATAATAGGTCCTTACATATGAAATTAGCGTTTTGTATGCGAGCAATATAAAGTAATTTTTTTGTAAAATATATTTAATTAATCAAAGTATGCACAATAGTTATCCATGCACTTTTGCCATCTCATAGGACCTATGAGATGGCAAAAGTGAAAAGTGTGAAAGGGATCAATGAACTACCTGTAACATAGGTAGTTCATTCATCCCTTTACTAAAAACACCATGGGGGCGAGAATCAATAAACTCTTTGAAGGCGGTTTGGACTGCCGCATCGGAGTTGAATTTTTTTCCTTGTAAGAAGTTGTCCATATTCCGGAAAAAATGGTAATCTGTTGGAGCAAGGTCCGGGGAGTACGGTGGATATACATTCCAATTGTAGCTCATCCAACTTAGTGGTTGTTTGTTGTGCAGTGTGTGGTCTTGCGTCGTCGTGAGGCAGCAGTGGCCTAAAGCGATTGAACAATCTCGGTTGTTTAGCAGCTAGTTCTTCCTTCATGATTTGCAGTTGCCGACAATAGATATCTGCCGTAACCGTTTCGCCAGATTTTAGAAAACTGTAGTGAACGACACCGGCGCTAGCCCACCAAACACTCACAAGTAGCCTTTTCTGAGTTAATTTTCGTTTAGGGCAGGATTTGGCTGGGTCTCCAGGGTTCAGCCATTGCGACGAGCGCTTCTGATTATCATACAGTATCTACTATTCATCACAAGTAATGATTCGTTTTAAAATCTCTTCAATTTTTGTATCGGTTGAGCAAAGTAACACAGCAGTCGACACGTATTTGCAAGTTCGATTCACCCAATTCATGAGGTACCCATCGTTCAAGTTTTTTTACTTTCCCGATTTGCTTAAAGTGAATTAATACAGTTTTATTACTTACTCCGACGCATGCAGCTATCTCTGAAGTACTTTGTGATGGATCCGCTTCCACAATAGCCTTCAATTCGAAATTTCAAGAACGAAAACATTGAAACCTAAGGCTTACCTTGCTTTCTTTTGCTATACCAGCGCCATACACATCGTTAATCCTTCGGGCTGTTTCTGAAGCACTGGTACCATGGTAGAACTCGTACTCGTAAATATACCGATATTTCGTGTTTTGCATTGTGCGGTAATAAGCGAAGCCAAAGAAAAAAAAATTATGAGGAAAAAACAAATGAAGGACTGTTTTCAAAATTCAAATACACCAGCTAAATGAATTCATAAATTTGAATTTGGAATTCTTAACCAAAGAGGAGATATTTCAGGTCAAAATGGTCAGTACGACAAAACGCTAATTTCGTTAAGGACCCAATATGTAATAATTTCGGTATTGTATAAACCTGTATTCTGTGAATTTATTAACCCCTAGATTTAAAGTTTTAAGTGTACTAACAAAATGGCTGGATAATTAAGTAAATTATTATTGGAATATCTATATAGTTTTCTAATCTGGTTAGGTTCTATAAATATATAATTGTGAATGAAAATGATAAATATACATAAATATCAATAAAATAAAATAAATACACAAAAAATACGTAAATAAAAGCCCAACCAGTTGGAAGCTCTCGGCAGGGAAGACCAAAGGGCCGAGGGTTAGGACGAAAGGGAAAGAAACCGACGGATGATGTGGGCGGTAACGACGAGCACCGCCTTCTGCATTTGAGCCCGGAGCGGTCCGTCACGGAGTCCCAGTCGCCTCAGATGACCCCAGAGGCTGACTGGGATTAGCCCATTCGCAGAGACAACTACAGTAATAATTTCGGTCGGTAGACCACACCACATGTCGGTCACCTCGTGAGCCAGGTCAAGATATTTAGTTTTCTTATACGATTCGGATTTCACTATGTTCTCGTCATATGGAATGGTAATATCGACCGAAACTATCCTTGATTGTGCACGGTCCATCACAATATCAGGCTTATTCGCAAGAATAGTCCTGTCTGTGGCCTGGTCCTAGTAGAGCCTGGCGCAGTCATTTTCGAGCACGGTTTTCGACAAGTACTTATAATAAGGCAATTTCCGATTCACGAGAATGTATTTCGGAGCGAGCTCCCGGTGCAGAATTCTGGCTACTAGGTTGTGCCTGTGCAAGGACTCAGAGTTAGAAAGCGCCAAACTATCGGAAATGACATGCCTAAGTGCCTCACCGCGATGGCGACAAGCTCGACAGACGTCGACGATGCCTTGTTCACACCGGGCAAAAGGCTGTTAAGCGCTTTGGTCAAGGGTGCATAAAACACTCCGCAAACTGACTGTTTCATACCCGCCTCATCGATAACCGATTTTCTGTGACAGTAAAGTCTGTGCCCTCAGAGTTAGCAACCCTTCCTCTTTCAACATGGATGACCGCACACTTATCCATCCTCAACTCCATGCTGATGGAATTGCTGAATTCACAAGTGATGTTCAGCAATTCCATAAGATGAGAGCGACAGGAGGCGAACAACTCAATTTGTGTTGTCCTTTTCTATTGGGATGATATCAAAATCATCCAAATAGAAAAGGTGTGTCACTTTTGTCGCTCCCTTCCGAAGCTGAAGTCTCCTCCTGGAGCCTTCCAGTAAGGTATTGAGAGGGTTCAGAGTGAGGTAGAAAGATTGGACTCAGACAATCGCCCTGGAAGATACCCCTTCTTATCCTTATGTGGTTCTCCTCAGCCGTCATCCGCTCGCCCAGATTACAAAGGATCGTACTCCATTACCCCAAACACTGCTCAAGGAAGTCTCTAACTGTACAGTTAACCTTGTACAGCTCGAGCATCCTCTTTAACCACGTATGGGGCACTAAGTCGAATGCATTTCAGTAGCCTATCCAGGCGGCGGAGAAGTTTCGCCGGTTGTACTGGACCACTTTACCAATGACCGCGTCAATGAGGAATGGTTCCTTGGTTCCATGACCACCACCCCGACATCCATTTTGAGCGCGTGACGTCACCTGTTTTAGCTCCAGGTGACAAGTGATCCCTGCGCTCATAATTGATGTCAGTGTCTTATGTATGGTGGATAGACACGTGATGGGGCGGTATTTGCTCGGGTCTGCTGTATCATAATCTTTAGGAACCAAATGAGTGATCCCAGTAGTGAAGAGGCTAGGTAGCTACTTCTGGTAGAGGGCCTCTTGAAACTGTCGGGCGAGCACAGCGTGCCACAGTACGAACACCTTCAGCCTATAGTGATGCAGCCCGTCAAGTCCCGGACTTTTCCAGTTCGGGGCCCTACGGACCGCCTCAGCCACGTCTTCCAGAGTTATGGTGATGGGGTCCATATGCGTAACACTCGAACTCTGACTCGCCACAACTTCCATCCAAGGGCCCACATGCCACGTCAGAATGCGACAGTGTCGGCCTGATACGGTCCTAGGCCCGCTCCACATACCTTTGATCACACCAATGATTTATAGAGCCTCTTCTGATCACTCTGGAAGAAATTATTGCGGTTGAACCGCCTTAACATCTCGGTATATCGCCGAATTCCCCTAAATATGCCTAGTATGCGCTCCGTCGGTTTAGTCCGCGTTAGTCTTTGCGTGATATCCGCCTGGGACAAATTGATATTTGACCCAACAAACGGCATTCTAACAGTGCGCACAACTCTACCCGACCTGAAGCTTGTCAGCCTGCCGATGTGGGCCCTTGCCTTTGCGATACGGTCCTCAATTGTTTTTCTCCAGGCTGGGACGGAGCTTCTTTGTCTAGTAGCGTGTCCAGCCGTGGGAAAAATAAATTATTATTATTACTAAAATAGAGTTGCAGCAGGCTCTACCACGTTTTAAAGTTTATTACATTACATTACCGTTACTTACAGAGTTTTCATTCCTCATCATCTCCAAGCTACAGTCATTTAAAACGCTCATATTGCATATACCTACTAATAAGACAGTTAATTAATGTAAATAAAACGTATCACAGCCGAATTCGCTGAGTAGTAGGTACTCGGCATTCTTACCATTCTCATTAAAATTACGTCGAACGGTATTACAACGAACGGTATTACAATCTTTATACACAGTATATATAGAGATGCTAATACCTTGTGCCAAGTTAAAAAGAAAATGCGAACATATTTTATATTCTGTACAAGAAATGCACTTACATTACCTGGAATTTGTGCAAACAATTTGTAATACATTTGTATTATATTTCTGCCTACACTTCGAAAACTGAATTCGTAGGCATTTATCGACCAGCTTTGAAAGAGACGTGATTAGGTAATGAATGGTTATTGGATGAGAGTCTTTTTATGACAGCTTACATCGGAATGCATGTTTTGCAAGGCCTCTGTTATTTTGCACCGGCTTGTGTTAGTTTCAGCTGAATATTTTCAGCCTATGTAGGCCTGCTTCGTGTCTATTGCTTGAGGCACGTTCTGACTTGCTTTCAGCTACGGTAGCAAAACTACATAGTTCTATAATATCGATTGCGAAAAACGTGACGGCATTTCCTGAAAAAATAACTTGCCTTTCAAGCGTGGCCTATGTGCAGCAGTTGACTTTCACAAGTCCACTGCTAAACAAAGACCTTCTTCAATGAATGCCACAAAGCACGGTCCTAAGCCACCAGCGTCCATCGACTTCCCTGTGACATGCGTTGTGAGGTCGTCACTTTATCTGGTGGAAGGTTGCCCTACACAACATTTACTAGTATCGAGGCTCCCAATCGAAGGTACGAAACCACCAATCTGTTTTCGTATCATTTTACTTGTGTCCATGTGGAGACAGCGTAAGAGAATCCATCAGCCCATTTAGTCTCGTGGGTGACGTGAGAGGTGAGTATAGTCATAGGAAATCCAAGAAAGATTCTTTGACTTTCGATAGAAGGCGCTATACGTGGTAGAGCCACGCTGCAGCTATATTGTGGTTGTAGCATGAATGCGTCGGCTCGATCAAGGCAGGACCACGCTCTCACAGATTATCAGCGTAAAATAGCAACGTAATGCTGTGTTGCGTATGCTGAGTGTAGAGAACTGGAAACCGTCTTTACTGGAAACGAGGCATTCCATCTTGGTACTCAGGGGTGACAACGCATTTGCATTTTGATTCTTAATCGAGGATAAATGTAGATGTCTATGGGCCACAGCATAAAATTACTATCAGGTAGAATGTGTGCTCGTTTATCACCCAATGCTTTAAAAAAATTATCCCTGTTACGCGAGACACAAAACACCCCGAACGGTGAAGGCGAAGAAACAGATCGGGTATCAAAGGTACGAGACATCTGGTAGTGCGATCGTAGAGCCGCCCGGCAAGCGGGGTGATAAGGTAAATCTTCCTTAAGCGAAAAAGGACTATAACTAACAGTTGAATTTTACGGGCTTCTATACTCCTGGAAGAAAAAATGCTTTCGAATGGGTAACCGAGAGAAAGCACTGAGTACTGGTGGGTTCAGGAAAAAAGTAAACAAACAATGTATACAATATGTTACAAAAACCTATTGTTTTGTTAAGTGCGTTATCGTAATTTCTGAAGAAAAGTTATTTAATTAAATAATTACTGGCATGATCCGAACCGGGTCGGGTACTGTAAAGTTTACATGCGGCGCTTCAGCCATGTGCTACCCCGGCATTAACGATGAGCTAGGGACTTTAAATTTTGACCATAGCTCAAAATAGGAAGACTATATTATGTAAAACGTGGAATATTATTAAGCTTTAGTTTTTTTCATACACTTTTTTTATAGCATTGGGTGACAAACTAGCACACAGTCCACCTGATGGTAAGTGGATGCTCTGGTTCATAGACATCCACATATATCCTCAACTAAGTAATCAAAATTCAAATGCCTCGATTCCAGTAAATAGGGCCTCCAGTTTTCAATCGTCACCATACTAAACACATCAGTACTAAGCTGCTATTTTACGCTGATATTCTGTGAGAGCATGGTGCTGCCCCGATCGAGCCGACCCATTCGGGTTACAACTATAATATAGCTATAGAGTGGGTCTACAACGTAGTCATTGTTGATAAGTCATACCTTCATAAATGACTGATCCACAAATATAGTATTTGGTGTTTAAATCTTCACCTACTGCTAGTTTACAAACTCAATAATATTATCCTACTAGTTCCACGGCACGTCGATGGAAAATACCGTACATAAATAAGTGATTAGTTTCTAAATCCACACGTCGAACTGCGAACTATAAAAACTGTCGAACAGGTTACACATGATAGCAGATACATCGAGTTTTATGCGTTTCAATAGTTTGTCAGTTTATTCTAAAAATTCGAGTATACCATTACTATATAAAGAAACATAAAAATCACATACAAACACACGTAAAAAACTATAATGTAGCTAAGTTCTAGAAATTATAATTTTTTTACGCGGTAGAACCACGCTTTAGCACTGTAGGGAGCACAGCAGAAATGGGTCGCATCTCGACCGGGGAAAGACCACGCTCTCGCGGAATACCGTGTAAAATAATAATATTACAATGCTGCTGTGTTTCGTATGGTGAGTGTAGAGAACCAGCGACCCTTTTTACTGGAAACGATGCATTACAACTCAGTCCTCAGGGCTGACAACGCATCTGCATTTTGATTTTTAATTGAAGATAAATGTAGATGTCTACGGGTCACAGTATCCACTTAACAACAGGTGGACTGTGTGCTCGTTTGTCACCCTTAAAAACAACCCTTAAAAAAACATTTTCATCCAACTTAATAGACAGAAGACTACAGATGCCATTAAGCTGCTACGCATATGTCCATGGGCTTTTTCTATTATACTGCAGCTTTTACGTAGTAGAGTCATGTAAAAGCTACGGTAAAATTAAAATAAAACACGATGCAGCTATACTTTGGTAGTAGCATAAATTGGTGGACTCGACCGGGGTACAACCACACTCTCACAGAATACCAGCGTAAAATAGCAGCTTAACATGCTTTGTTACGTGTGGTGAGTGTAGAGATCCGGAGACACCTTTTACTGGAAACGAGGCATTCTATCTCAGTCTTTAGGTGTGACAACGCATCGCCATTTTGATTTTTAATCGAGGTTAAATGTAGACGTCTTTGGACCACAGCATTTACTTACCATCAGATTGATTGTGCTCTTTTGTCACCCTTATTCTATACAAAAAGCTTGATATAGATATTATATGAATTTCGTTTGCCTACAGTATTTTTGTCTTTTTTATTTCTTAAGTGCAAATGTTCGATAAAAGTTGTAGTAAATATACAACATATAACGTTGGTTAAATTATGTAAGTATAATGTGGCAGTACTTGTTTAAATAAATAAATACTTTTATTAAATAATAAAGGTGTCATGATTGGCTTTGGTCATGCTGCAAAGCATTTAATTATAATCCCTTACAGTTGGTCTGTGATGATAGTAATTAAAGCCAATATAACTTTAATAAAGCCACAAATAAACTTATAACACTAATAAAATGCGCCATTATTCTAAGTTATAAACTTTTCTCTACTAATTCATTGTATACCACACATCAGTTATAGTAACATAAGTCTTACTCAGCGCATATCCCTCACAGGCCTTAAAAGGCCAGATCGTGAGAACTGGGCTCGGCACACGACGCGGAGAAAGCACAGACAGACTACTTTGATATTGTTAATGTGTTTATTAGTTCACTTAGAAAATATTGTGGAAAAATGCTAGGCAGGTTTGGTGAATATATGGCACGCGACAGGAAAAAGCAAGCCTACGTATTAAGGACAAATACTTATTTATTAGTCACATCGAGTTATAATTTTGTTTAATGAAACCTAGGCTTGCTTTTTCCTGTCGCGTGCTATTTATTTACCAAACGTGCCCAGCATTTCTCTACAATATTTCCGCATAAAAAGAGTACCTACATATGCGTTGTCACCTCTGAGAACTGAGATGGAAAAGCTCCCAGCCTATAAATTATACAGGCTTTCTATACAAGAGATATATGAGAGGGTTGTACTCTTCTCAGACTCCCGTCTGATCTCCCTAATCAAGTGGTTTTTTCTTCCAATAGTTACACCATCAATGTATGATTAATTTGAACAAAATCGCTTTTTTCGTACGCAATCTAGGTATTTACTACTGCTGCGATTGGATACAGAGTGAAGTGCCCGTTTAAATTTGTAATTAACACAGGGCTGCAGCGTATTCCTAATAACGATTAAAAATAAAACACTGCGGTTGCCAACTTGCTTGCCAAGCGTCGCAAGTATAGCAAATATTCCCCCCCCCCTATGAGGAATTCTGTGGTATGTTCAGCAGTGGACTTTGGCAGGCTGTAACAGTTCAGGTGTCTGCTTCTTTTCCTTATCGCTATGCCTGAAAAGGTATACGTGAATGTTTGGGCTCTGTAATATTTATACGGCTACAATATCTCATGTTATGCAATTATTAAATAAATAATAATAACGAGGTGATCGGACCGACATGTGGGGTGGACTGCCGACCGAATGTATACCCGTAGTCGTTTCTGCGAACGGGTTAATCTAAGTCAGCCTCGCGGGTCATCTTAGGGGACTGGGACTCCGTGGCGGACCGCTCCAAGTCAAATGCAGTAGGCGATGAACCTTCGGCTGTTTGGTCCACCCTGCCGAGAGCTTCCATCTGGTTGGGTTATTATAATTAATATTTATTTATGTATTTTTATTATATATAAACAGATGAGAAAACTATATAGGTGCCCCTTATAATTATAATACGTTTATTTGTTGATCACAAGTAATACATTAAAAGATGTTAACAATTGCTTATTGTGTCCTACATGATCTACCATTAATTGGCATACAAATATTTAATTGAGTAGTAAACCTTTTCAACCAATAGAGCTTTTAGTTTTTTTAAAAGTCTTTTTAATATGGTTAGGCAAAAGATTATAGATAACAGGAGCCATTCCTAATATACGATGTCGTAATAGTGCTGTTTTACCTGGTAGGTACACTAACAATTTTATGTTTTAAACGTTCAGTATTTTTTTTCACTCGAGGTAAACAATGACAAATTTGAATGCACAAATGTTGCTACTTCATTTACATATGTATAAGCTAGGATAGTGTCAAAATTTTATATTCTTTAAAGTATGGTTTGCAACAATCCGATATCCGTAGATTTAAGTCCGAATATCGCCCTAATACATTTTTTCTGAGTTTTAAATACAGTATCTTTATCCGAATAGTTGTCCCATAATATTATATCATACCTTAACATTGACGCACCGTAAGCGTTGTAAGCTTTTAACGCAGTTTTATAATGTGATAAGATACCTTTGAAGTTCTTCTCAGCGCAAATATGTGACTTTGGAAGCGTTTGTTTGGTGGCTCGGCGTGTGCTTTCCATTTCGTATTTGAATCTATTTCTATGCCTAGGAATTTAGTGGAAGTTACCTCTGTAATAGGCGATCACTTATAGTTAATATGATTTTGTTAAATTGTTATATTATTTTATATTAAATAAATTATTGAAATAAATAGACTAATATGCAAATATGTATACGCAACAACTATATACATATTATCTGCTAAGCTACAAAAGCAAGACCGACGACATCCGACGACGGACGGGACTAGAATTTAAAATATTTACACATCTATGGTCTAATGGTGGTCATCTAAAAATATGAGACGACCTTGAAGTGTTGTTGACGAACTGAAGGAACTAACAAACGATGGTAAATGATGGTAGAGCCGTGGCGGTCGGGGAAAAAAGCGCACGCCGTAAACTTTCGGAATTCGCAAGTCGAATTTAAAACCCGCCGGCGCCACTGAAATTGTTAGAAGGCGTTGATTTAACGTGCTTAACTTTGTAACATACTTTTTAAAGAATATTTTCTTACATTTTTCAAAAAGAAAGACAGAAATGCGTTTATTCCAGTTTAAGATCCAGTTATAAGTAATTTCAAGACCCGTTTTACTGGAAACGAGGCATTCCATCTTAGTCCCTACGGGTGACAACGCATCTGCGTTTTGATTCATAATCGAGGATAGATGTAGATGTCTATGGGCCACAACAACCACTTTCTATTAGGTAGACTATGTGCTCGTTTGTCACCCTTATCGTATACAAAAAAAATTAAAGTGTATATTGATATTCTAATATTGTGTAAGTTTTTTAACCGATATCAAAAAAGTAAGAGGTTTATAATCAGGATTTGTATTTTTATATGGTTATGATGATTTTTTTTCTTAAATAGCTTATACTTTAAAAGTGATTCGGTATTAATTTGAAAAAAAAAACATGCGGTTACCATACAGACCATTCCCGCTACTTCCCACTAATTTCAGATGCAAAGCGCTCCAAAGTCCACCTATAAGATTTACAAGAGAAATCGTTGTCGAAATTTCTCTTAGATTAGCTTCCTAGGACCTCAAAACGTGAAGATCTGACGAGAACTCGATTTTCAAAAACCGGAGTAAAACCAAAACCTTCCCGATGTTCTGAAAATCATTGAATTTAATGGCGGAAAGTTCATAATTCCAGCCCTAAGAGCGGCAAAATAGGAGATGAATTTTGAAATTAATAGAACTATTTAGAAAACATTAAGATTTGAAATTATATACGTATTCCTAAGTCACTCAATAGGGTAAAATCATATTGCTTTATATAAAAACTAAAAACCTACTCCAAAGAACTAAAATTTTTTAAATAATTTCACATTCTGAAGTCGGCGCCTTAATTGTTAGGGTTTGTACCCAAAGGGAAACCAACGGGTCCATCCGTCCCTCCGTCCGTCCGACCGTCTGTCTGTAATTGAAATTTTCACAGAATTACATTTTACAGGTATGTATTTATGTTCCCACTATAACACCAAATAATAAAAATTAAATTAAAAATCGAAGGGAATCTTCGATTTTTAATTTTTAACTTTACTGGTAACGTGTTTTTACGATGATACGGAACCCTACATACGCGAGTCCGACTCACGCTTGGCAGATTTTTCTATACAATGTGTCTATATTTAATTTTACAACATATTATATTGTAAATTATTGTTTATAAAAATAGTTCTAATGGATTTCTAGCTGGTTCTTAACAGAACAGGGATGTTTATCCGAACGAGTGGTAAACGCATAAATTACTTTCAATAAGTAATTTCCTCGTCGGGAGTACCTCAAAACTTGAAAACAAGATTGTACAACTATTACGTGTTGCCAGTGATGATCCACGGATCTGAGACGTGGTCTTTCACTGCTGGCCGTTTGAGGACGGTCAAGGACGCTCGGCGATCTATGAAGAGGGCTATGCCCGGAGTTTCTCTGCGTGATAAACTTAGAAATGAGGATGTCCGTGGTAGAACCAGAGTGACCGACATAGTACAACGGATTAGTAAGCGGGGTTGTGCAGTGTTCAGCAGTGGACTCGGGCTGTAATGATGATGAAGTAATGTCGTAATGTTGTATTGTAATTCTTTAAATTATTTCATTATTTTTATTTATTTGAAGTTGTCTTTCACTTAACGTTAATTTTAGTCATTTTTTATCTTTTTCAATCGGCCATATTGTGGCCATCTGTTAATGAACGAACGAAATAAATTAAGTCCCCATTCCTCTGCCAATCGATAGAAGTGCAATCAATACATAGTACCACCATGTCATAGTCTGACGTAACGCCAATTTCTAATTAATATTTTTATTATTTGAATATTACATGGCAATCTTTTATATACTATACATAATTGTTGGGAAGCACTGAATTCTCCTTTATCTTACGGAATGTATACAAAGTATGATCACCAAAGTATGTTGTCCTTACGTCAAAATACACGAGATACATCGCTAATGCTGCCACAAATGTTGACTCACCTGGAAGAAAAAAAGAAATTTATTCAAAAAGGGAATTTAAACTTAGAAGGTCGATTGTTAAGCGAGTTCCGAGTCCGCCGTCACCGTTACAATTATCGCTACAGCCTAAAAGTCCTCTGCTAAACATAGACCTACCCCAAAGATTCCTGGTTGTTTCCCTTTGACACCTCCTACGTCACCCACGGGACGATATGGGGTAGTGGATATTCTTACACACGGTGTACACCGGCTCTATACGGTATTAGAATAGACTAAAATGGATTTTTTTTAATTTAATATAGGTTACAAGAATACTGCGTGGTAGAGCCATGCAGTTATATTAGTAGTATAGTTGTAGCACGAATGGGTCGGCTCGACCGAGTAACGACCACGCT
This sequence comes from Parnassius honrathi, assembly GCA_018247895.1. Taxonomy (NCBI): domain Eukaryota; kingdom Metazoa; phylum Arthropoda; class Insecta; order Lepidoptera; family Papilionidae; genus Parnassius; species Parnassius honrathi. The sequence goes on from DWHP01000036.1 coordinate 26,120, forward strand.
CTCACAGAATACCAGCGTAAAACAGTAGCTTAATGCTGCTCTGTTTCGTATGATGAGTTTAGAGAACCGGAGACCCTTTTTACTGGAAAGGAGACTTTCCATCTTCGTCCTCACTATTTGTAATCGTTGATAGATGTAGATGTCTATGGCCGACAGCCACAACTTACCATCAGGTGGAGTGTGTGCTTGCTTGTCACCCCTTTCCTATAAAAAAAATCTTATTGAAAGTTATTTAAGCTTTACCGGTGGTTGAGAAAAAACCTCTGTCCTGGGAACAACCAGCAAGAAATCCAGCGAGACTTTTAAAAAATATATAACTTATTTAAAATATAGTAGCGATCTTCTAATTCCCAGAGGTTATTATCAACCATGCACTCTTCAGTAGTATAAATAACACTTGCTAAACAATTTTATTCACCACCACTACACTGTATCAGCATTTGACGTTGTTTATACGGCAATACGGGTGATGAAGTGTTGCCAAATTATGAAGAAAGAATAGAAATAAAGAGACATATATGGCAATAATAACGGATGCTCAATAGGAGACCATATATTTTATTTTTTGAAATAATTTCACTCACAGGTCTAACCATCATCATCAACAGAACAACTGGTAATGAGATATTTCATTTTAGAGCTCAGGGGTGACAACTCATCTGCACTTAGATTCCTCATCGAGGATAGACAGCGTCTGTATCTATGGCCCACATCATCCACCTATCAGATGAATGAAATGAGATTGTTTGTCCAAACAACCTTCGTGACGAAGACAGACTGACAACAATTTTACATACCTGTTTCACTCGGAACACTGAGGAATAGTTAGAAGTTAGCATAATTTCGAATGATAAAACATTGAACTGATATGTACTACGTATACTAGTGTTGCCAGGGGTTCGTACAAAGCCGGCAACAATTGCAATATATATTATATTAATTATAATATATATCGCAACTATTGAAATTTAAATTGAATGATTAATAATAATGAAGACCGATTTATTAAATTTTATTATTATTTCATAACAATTTAAGAAGAATTTATGCTTAAAGATATAAAGCACTGTTTTACTTAAAAAAATTAGCATGTTATATACTATGACTAAAAAATTAACAGTGTCCGTCCGTTTTACCAAATCGTCGGGCTGAGCTCGCCGGTCTATTCGTCTTTTCGGCTTTAAGACCCAGCAACCCTAAATGCAGGGCGAGTGGAGAAAGGCACAGAGTACCTTTTGGCGCGGGAGTCCGCGGATTCTGGTCAATGACGTTGGTGCTGTTAGCCTATGCGGCTCCTATAGCTTCATAGGACTCAGGAGCCCACGGACTCTAACGCGTGTTGTAAACAACCAAGTATAGGCGTCTCTTCTAACACGTAGTTCATATCACTTCGATGCGTTAAAGTAATATGGCCGCTATGACAACGTTTCGGCAAGTTCGAAAACGCCCCACAAAACAAATAAGATCTAGTCGTAAATGAAGCCACGTGAAGCGTCGTATTGACAGGTTGCGGTGACGTAAGTAGCCGTCGGCAATGCCAAGGTATGGGTCGTTGACCACCGCGCCGCGGCTAATTGGTGACCATATATGCTCGGATGGTTCCGGACACTAGAGTGGAGATTTTTAACAAACTAAAAAGAAGTTTATTAAAAATTTTGGCTTCCGATATTAGAATATTTTAGAGTTTTACAAATTTATTCAACAAATGAAAAACGAATAAAAATACAACATTTTCTGCTTTTATAAATAATATAAAAGGCAATCCATTTTACCAATTTTTAGGTGTTTAAAAACAACACAAGTTTTCGTATAAAATATTATAGCCTAGATCTCTCCTAGAATTGCTCTCCACATGTTCGTAAAGTTTCATTACAATTCGTTCAACCACTACGCGCAGTCAGACAGACAGACGAACAAAAATTTTATATATGCTCTCATCTCTTAATCGCAAGAAAATATCCCATGGAGCTCAATAAAAGTAAAGTTACAGCCTACATACGTCCCATTGATGGGCACAGGCCTCCTCTCATTTCTGAGAGAGTTTTCGGGCAAGCAAATGGCCGCCGCGCTGTCCCAATTCGTGTTGGCGAACTTTACACGTCTTCGGTTTTTTTTATTTATTACTTAGACATGCAGGATTCCTCACGGTGCTTTCATTCACTACGGAGCACGTGGTAGATCAGCACTTAAAAATTCAATTAACAATTTCAATGTTGCCGGCGAGGATCGAACCCGGGTTGCTCCCTTACATAAAATTTTACAGCGAACGCTCAGCCCTTGAGCTACAACGGCTCATAAGGCAGTTAATACTATATTACAGACTCTTATTTTATTAACATAACGTAAAAACATAAACACTCACGCCTGTATCCCAGAGAGGTAGGCAGAGACTACAGACTTCCATTTGGCACGATCCTGACACACCACTCTCGCCTCCTTCACATCCATATACCTACGCATACAAGCTCGTCGGTTAAGGGAACTCCTAATTTGGCCCGTTTTCAATAAATCGCCAATTTGGTTGATAAATTTTCGCCTAGGACGTCCCTTTCCGACTCTGCCATTCACTTCTGCAACATAAATTTTCTTTGTCACTCTTT
>DWHP01000037.1:0-28690 GCA_018247895.1 Parnassius honrathi
CAAAATTTAAGGCACACTCTTTGTTCAACAATATTTTCCATTGTAAAAATCGCCGATAACTCAAAACTATGACCAACAAAAAGTGTAGTTTAAAACAAATTAAATGACAGATCCCGCTCAAACTTTGCGCGCTAAATCAGTACAGTGCTACCAACATGCAGTAAAAAAATTAGAACGAACTCTTTTACGCGGATCTTTTTATTGACATATTCCCGATATTTTTACACAGAGTAGTACTATTACTTTAAACGTGGCAGAGTCACGCTGCAGCTGTATTATGGTTGAAGCAAGAATATGTCGGCTAGACTAGGTAGGACTACGCTCTCACAGAAAACTAGCGTAAAATAGAAGCTTAATGCTGCCGTGTTTCGTATGGTGAGTGTAAAGAACCGGATGTTCTTTTTTACTGGAAACGAGGCACTCTATCTTAGTCCTCAAGAGTAACAACGCATCTGCATTTCGATTCTTAATCGAGGATAAATGTAGATGTCTATGGGGCACAGCATCCACTTACCATCAGGTGGACTGTGTGCTCGTCTGTCACCCTTATTCAATAAAAAATCCTATATCTGTGTAATTTCAACAATCGTTGGAGTGGGTACATAAATAAATTAAAAAAAAAACAAATCTAACAATTAAAACAGTAGTTTAGAAAAAAATTTGACTGCGTAAGAAGTCTACTGAAAAAAGAAAAATTTAAATATCATTATCAACGTTATGTAAATTCCACAACTAAGATGACTCTAATGACATCCACGATGATTAAATTTATTAAGTCATTTAGGTTACAGAGCGTAACGTTTCAGTTACGTGGTAGAGTCATGCCAGGTATATTATGGTTGTAGCACAAATGAGTCGACTCGGCCGGGGAAGGACCTTATTTTCAGAATAACAGCGTAAAATAACAGCTAAATGCTGCTGTGTTTCGTATGGTGAGTGTAGAGAACCGGAGACACTTGCTACTGGATACGAGGCATCCCATCTTAGCCCTGCAGGTAGTGGTGATAACGCATCTGCATTTTGATTCTTATTCGAGGATAGATGTAGATGTCTATGGGCCAAATTATCTACGTATTATCAGGTGGGCTGTGTACGTGCTTGTCACTCTAATTCTATAAAAAAGAAGAAAATTGACATACATGATATACACATACATATATTCGAAAAAATCACCCTCCTTCTGGAAAAATTGGGAAAAAATAACAAATAAATAATGTGAGGACGTTACAAAATCAGTACTTATAAATAATGCAGCAGTTGAATGACCTCCAACTAATTGCGAAGATGTACGTAATGTGTGCTTAATTTTAAAATAAAAGAAACTGTTGCGCTACAAGTGATAAATATTTATGAGACACTTGAGCATTGTTGCCACTGCGTGCTGTTACATTTTAAGGTATTTGAGAAAGTAACATGTTTGCAAAATATTGTTTTATTTTACCGTAAATTTAATCAACCTCGTAACTTATTAACCTTAAAAAAATTAAAACAGTTTAATAAATTACGGGCCCTTGTAGAGTTTTTGAGATTATTTAATGAGCTTATCTTTTTGCAAAAATTACAAGAAATATCAAATAAATTTTGGTTTCAATTTCTGTCATTTGGTAGGGGCATTCTATTTAAGTCCTCGGGCGCTCTGATTGTGGAAGGCGGAAGGCAAAGCTTATCACTAGTTGTGGCCAATCCTATTTGCAGGCGGTTAGCAAAAATGTTTCTTTTCATGCAAAAAAATAACAAACATTACACTGACTGTGTCGATTTTTGATAATCCAACTAAAATAAAAAAAAACTACAAAGTGGAAAATATGAACACATATTATTTTGTTTAATAAAAAAAAATTATAGTCTAATGTATATTTTTACGTTACTCTTCTTTTAACCGAATTATAGTACTGTAAAACAAACTGTGGCTAATTCTACGTTCTCCGAGTTGCAAAACACATAGAGACCTCTCGCGAGATTCCTTGCTCTCAACGTCTGGCCCTGGTTAGTGTGTCGTAGATATAGAGACATGACAAAGAAGTCGTTTCCCTAAATTGTGTTACGTTTTTTTTAGTTATATATTGCTGTGGGCCAATGTTCTTAATTTTTAGTATTTCATGCCCGAAATTAAGATATTTTATTGTGTTGTAAGCACTCATAATATTTTTGTGTAAGCCTGGCTCTTCATCTACAACAGTTTATTGCGCGATAGAGCCATGCTGCAGCTATTTATTATTATGGTTGCAGTAAGAATGGGACGGGGTAGGACCACAATCGTTAACCGACTTCAAAAAGGAGGAGGTTCTCAATTCGAGTGTATGTTCTTTTTTTGATATCTTCGCAGATTGTGAACCGATTTTAATTATTAAATCGGCTTTATCTCAAGGGTATATATGTCCTATAAAGTTTTGAAAAAAAATTCTACCTCCAAGAGTGGAAAATAGGGGAAAAAATTCATATTTACACACAAAGTTAAAAAACTTTATTAAACTAGGTTTTTATAAAAGGGTCATTATAATATTAAGGAATTTATGGATGATAATAACCCCGGGGAAATGGTGATCGCTATTTCTAATTTGTTTTGTGTTGTTGATTGTAGCATACATGACCGTAAGCTCTTATTTAAAAAAAATTGTCCTGCGGGGTTTCTTGCTGGTTCTTCCCAGGCCAGAGGATTTTTTTGCGAACCAACGGTAAATGAAAAAAAGTGACTTCCAATAATATTATTTATAATCCATATTGAATAAAAAAGTTTCTGTTTCTGTTTTCTATTGGACTATTGCTTAAGGAATTTCAGATGATATCTTTGCAGATAAAAATTCTTAACAATTATTTTTTTCTTAAATGTATATAGTAATACTTCAAGGGTCCGAAACAAATTTTGATAAAAAAATTCACCCCTAAGGGTTGCAAATACATAACTTCTTTTTTATCAATTTGAAGTCGGTTATTAGTTTTTGTTAAAAGATTTAATTAGTTGTCAACCTTATTCTATGAAGAAAATTGTATAATTTTAGCAAGTCTGTTCCAGGTGATGACTGGTAAGGCATCTGTTTTGCTTGGATCTGGAATAGTACCATGCTATTACGTATTTCTACCGTATTTCTACCGACACACAGCAGTGCACCAACTCCTGTGTTCGCGTTTCGCGAAATAAAGGCACGAGTACGTTACTTGCAAGCTGTGAGGCATTTCATTTTAATACTCAGGGTCAGGGGTAGAAACGCATCGGTGCCCTTTTTACTTTGAAGTTGGTTGCGGGATTCCAATAGCTGCATCAGTCACCATCAGGTGGGCGGTTAGGTGGTTGACTGTTCAAATATTATAAAAAGAAAACTGATTTAAACACGATAAGAATTGTATTCGATTTAGTAAACAAAATGAAAACCTGAATTCTTACTATGCTTGAAATGGAATAATAAATGAGTTTAACAAAGAGCTCCTGAATTTCGTACGAAATTTCCTTTGCAAAATTCAATTCGCTTACTAAAATATGTTAATGAGAAAAACACGAATTTTTTGTAAAATCAAAAAAATGATAAAATTAATTGTGTTTGGTGATTATTTCGTAAACTATATGAGATATAAAAAGTTTCGGACAAGACAACACAAGACCAAGTTTATACAAAAAATACTATGTTTTATTTTTTAGTTTTGATACAAGATTGATTTTTATCATTTTTATGTATTTCAAACACCATTTTATAAATCCATTATAAGTGTTTCAGGTTAAGTACTACGTACTAAGACGACGACGTAGATATTTTACGCAATTTTTTTATTTTAAATTTTTCTCATATCGCACACTGTTTTAAGATACTAACAAAAACTGAGTTTAAAGTGGTTTATCGATACTAATTTCCATTCCATTCCAGACCATTCTACCGAATAATTGAATTATTTTCCAAACATATTTTGTTTAAGTTACGACGAGAAGTTGCGAGTCAAAGCTATATCTAAGCTATTGTTTGTACAGATAAAAGGACGCAAATTTCAAATTCACTCTCTTGACTTAAGTAACATCTAATACGTAATGTCTAAATTTTACTTTTAAACGGTATTGTTTAAACAAACACGAGCTCATATATCTCCCGAGGCGATTTTGTAACTGCGACAATACACGGTGTTATGTGACCAAACTGTAGTAATACTTAGGACAGTAATTTTCACGTTTCAGCTATATGGCTGTGTATTTCGTATAGTGAGTGCAGAGAACCGGAGAACCCTTGCACTGGCAGCGAAGCATTCCATTTTATAGTCCTTAGGAGCGAAAACGCTTCGCGTTTTGAACAAAATATGTGTTTAAAGAAAGTTAAACGCCTACAATTGGCGATAGTTGCAATTACAGAATCGCCATTTTTAGCAAACTGATGGGCGATTGCACGCCTTGCGATTTAACGCCGCTATTCATTCTGCTTTAGGTATTTATATTGTATAAAAATAAATGCCAGTTAAAATGTTTATTTCACCGTTACCTTTAAGTCTATAAATGCTTTTTGGGGTATTTCTCTAAGCGAGCCAATGAGACGTTATACGGTACGTTATCATGTTTCAGGTCTAAGGTGAAATGCCTCGCAGCCTATAACTTTACTGGCTCTCTTCACCCCCATATATGGGGTGACAAGAACTAAAAACCCTTCTAACCAGTAACGAGGGTTCCTTTTTCTTATTAGTCTTAATCTCCAGGACGACGCATCTGCATTTTGATTCTTAATCGAGCACGAATGGGCCATGGGTCCATAGGCCACACAATTCACTTATCACCAGCTGATCAGCTGGACTGAGTGATCGTTTATTTCCCCATTACTTCTATGCCACCATTAGTTTCATAAAAAAACATTTCTAACTAACTCTACGAACGGAAGGCCCTCGATACAAGACGTTATAGTCTCTGACGTACTGTTCGAATTCCAGCCAAAGCCTTGAATCAGATTCCTATCAATCCAGGATCTGTCAAAAACTTAATTTGTTGGATTCGTGCTAGAAGTTATGGCGACTCTATACGAGCACGCACACTAGCGGCTCCATAATTTGTGTTGAATGGTTTTTATATTTAAATAAAAAACAAGTTAACCTACACAGTATTCGGAAGTCGTTGCCGGAAGTTTTTGCCGACATCATCGTCTTTTAAGTTAGTACAAAAACTGTTACAAACACATATTATTTCAATACAATCCTTCCATCAGTTTTAAGCTCGTATTACTTTATGCGATAGTTTAAATAGATGAGGATGCATCTGAATGGTACAATGGACGAGGCGGCGGACCACACAGGCCGGATCTTTTGCAAAGCATTATCGGTTCGTGCAAAGTATGACCCGATTACAACACCTTAGCCTTAATTTAACGCTTAGTAATTTGCTTACAGCCATTAGCGTTCCGAAGTTGAGAAAAATTATTTCTTTTTGAGAACTTGTCTAAGGTCTCATCTCAACATAAGTGTCGGCTTTTGCTTCCTATATGACCTTATGGCTTCTCATAGAATAGCAATATAACCATCTCTTAATATCAGATAGGGTGGCGACGGAAAATAGCATCGAAAATGCGAGATGACTCCAACTACGATTGGCAAATTGCTTGCCAAGCATGGCGATTTAAGATCCTTACTAGCTTCCTATTACAGCTGAGACTGTCCATCAAAAGGTTTTGACCACAGGCAGGTGAGTCGAGAAAAAGGAGTTTTGAGAATAGTCCAATGACGCTCGAAAGACATCGCTTAAAAATAATCGGTGTTAAACCGGAAACTGATACACAAACAGTAAATATTACGCATTTTTAAAACTATCCATTAATGAGTGTATAATGATTTAATAAACGAACACTGCAACAAGCACTGCATACCATAGCTGCATAGACCTTACATCGGTCACTGAACTGAACCGCAATTATATATAAAACTTTACTATTCCTGTCATGGAAACACTTTTATGAGTCTCAAAACTCTCTTAAATTTAAATGGCCGCTTAGAACACTCGCCATAAATTTACTATATTTCCTGTTCCTATATCTTGTCTCGTCTGAATAACAAACGATGAGCCATTAGCCTCTCCGCCGGAACGGAACGGGTAATCTTAAATCCTCATTACGTGTACAAAAATTTTAGTTTCTATTGCCATGCTAGAATATTATGGTCAGATGTCATATTTTTTATATTACAGATATTCAAAAATATAAATTTTATTTATATTGTAGACATTAAATTTTTACTGGTTTCTTTAATTTAGTTACGATCTATTTTTTAAAGTATGAACATAAGGGTCGACCTTATGTTTTTTTTTAAATGTTTTTATATCTGTCTAAAGCTTTCACTAGGGACGTCATACGAAACGGTAACGTCGACCAAAAACATTCTTATCTGTGCCTGATATTAATATTATTACCATAATGTCAGGCTTATTCATAAGAATAGTCGTGATCGAAATTGTAGTCCGGTCCCAATAAAACCTGGATGGTATTTTTCGAGAACACCTTCCGGTGGTTGTATTAAATAAGACAGTTCTCGGTGCACTAAACCGTACTTTAGAGCGAGCTCTTAGTGTAGAATCCTGGCTGCTAAGCATTTTAAATCATTATTATCAATGTTTCGCTTGAGTTATCGTCTATTATTATATTTAAAACTGTTGTTAAACATTAAATTATAAATAATAAAGCTAGTCTAGTAGTGTCAATAACAGGACCGAATTAAACTGAAAATTAGACCTATGGGCTGCGCAGTTTTAGAAATGCATTTTTATTTGATATAGGAGATCAGAAAAGGTGAGAGTGACCCGATACAATTTTCAATGCACTTGTTGTTATTTGTAGCAAGGCTTAATCCAAAATTTTCAAATTGAGAATTTATATTACGTTATAACTATTTCTAGATTTTATATGTATTCATATACGTATGTAATAGGGCTGTGTATCAAATAAACTCATTCAGTAGGCTTTAAAGCAAAAAATCTAATCTGTATCGTAGCGACCGCATCGCTGGCTGACCGCTGTAATTGCTACCTTCTAGATCTTTTAATTTTTATCTTTTTACAAACGCGATAAACTAACTTATTATATTACAGAACACATTTTTGTGATTATACTTTTACGAGGTAATTATAAAACATCACGATCATGTCGAAAACTTTTTGTTCAAGCAGAGCGAAAGAAAACACACACACACACACACACATACACGCGCGCGCGCGCTCATCGTCCAACATTATTTCGTTTAAATGGATATAATATATTTTAGCAGTCTTTAAGAAAGGAGTACACGATATCTTACCAATTGTGAACTGATCTGAATGAACTTTTTTATTAAATAGACTATACCTCAAGGGTATTTAAGCTTGCAAAAAAATGTACCCCCCAAGAAAAAAAATAGGGAATATTTTTTTAATGTAAGGAGCCGATATTATATTTCTAGTTGTTGTCTTTTAGTTTGTGATGATTGCTTAGTTCGCTCAAATTAGATAAATAATTCATGTTTAAAAAATAGAAACATGACTTTAAAACTACTCTAAAATCATTTCCCGGCATAATGTATAAAAATGATTCAGAAGTTTTACCATTTTTTAAGTGAATTATAAATTCCAAGATTTATATACGTGTATTGTAGTAAAATGGTGGAACCGGTATTTTATCATCGTGTATTAACAGCTTAGACATAGACCTACCCCAAGTTAGAAAAAATTTAATCTACGTTATAGTACTTATCAAAATTCTCGTAGGTACCTCAGACAGCATAAACGTGTCAAATGCTTACTCGGTTTCTTTACTCATTTGCTCGTATTTCCCATCATATTAAAGCTAGATTCCTCGCACGAGATTTCCTTGCATTTCCAACACCTTTAATCTAATATATAAAAATTAATGTGTGTTTGATCGTATTTTATCCGCTTCTATACAGTTCATGAGATTGCGGCAAAACTTTGTAAACATATTGCTTGCATTTTCGCGAAGGTTATAGGCATAGTTGAACCCGGTAGGTGGCGTTGTAGTAGAATCCAGGTATCATCCGTGCAAAGCCGGGGCACGTTGCTAGTGTATAATACACCAAGAGCAGATTTTTTCTTTTTTCAATTTTTTTTTACTCATTCGGTTTGTTGGCAGCAATACTAGCCCAGTATGTGTAGTAAAACTGTTCCGGATTCCCGAAACGTTCAGCAGGATAAAGCGAGTTCATCGCATAGCGTTATATCATAAAAATTACGCTACCTGGTCTAATGCTAACACAAGTCTGGGAGGGGGGGGAGTACTGAGTATAATACCGTGAGCCTTCCTCTGTAACCGCCCTTTTCTAACTAAATAGGATGATGGTACTTTATGTCATTTATTCATCATTTTTTTATAAAATAGGGGTGGCAAGCGAGCGCACAGTCCACCTGATGGTATGTGGATGCTGTGACCCGTAAACATATATATCTTTCCTGTATTAAGAATCAAAATGCACATGCGCTGCCACCCCTGAGGACTAAGATGAAATGATTCGCTGCCAGTAAAAGGGGTCTCCGGTTCTCTACACTCATTATACGAATCACAACAGCATTGAGCTGCTGTTTGACGCTGGTATTCTGTGAGAGCGTGGTCCTTCCCCGGTCGAGCCGACCCATTCGTGCAGCAACCATAATACAGTTGCAGCACGGCTCTACCACGTAAAACATTTTTTTTTGCTAAATCCTAATATTTAAATTTCTAATAAGAACTGGTATGTGTTAATATGCAGAAATATACACTACTTTCTATCGACCTAAACACATTTTGCTCACTTCGACGTCGGTCACATTTTGAAAGAACTAGATAGTTTTATTTTTATTTATTTTAGCGTTTGAATAAATTTATTTAGTTAACTAACACAGGAAACAGGAGATGGGCAGTAGCATCTTGCTGATAACAACTCAAAATAATAAAAACTGCGGTTGCCAACCCGCTTGCCAAGCATGGCAACTATGGCAGTATCCCGTATTGTATTTTTCAATCTGAGGAATCTATAAGGCCAGGCCTATGTTTAGCTGTGGACTTTTATATACTGTGATTGAGTAACAATACACAGTAACAACAGTAACATAACACATAATTATTGCAAAAAAATAATCAGTCTAGATGGTGGTAAATATTTTGACTCGTACAACAATAATGCCGTGGTAAGAAAAAGCTGAAATTAATAGATTGGCGCATGGGAAATAATCGATAAATTTATTTTGATGTATTTACCAGCCTAACTTTTAGGCAATAAAAGTTTTTTTAAGTTTATAAAAGTTCTTTTTAAAGATTGGGCCGAATAAAAACTTCTTAAAAAAGCTCTTCTAGAATAGTATAAACATGATAAAGCACTTATTTAAACTAGCTGTATATTATGTTTCGTAATTTAATATATTACGGACAAGTTATGAAACATTTTAATAAGTAAAATATATCTTTATACGGAGAGAGTACGAAGCTATGAAGTGAATGTTCCTCAAGTATCCACTTAAATTACTTACAACACAGCAGTCCTGTTACTTACCGCTATTTAAGGTCAATTAAAATATTTTCTTTATGTTTAACATAACTTCATCAAACATTATATTTTGAACTTTCGTTAACTGCACAATTATTTTGAACCATGGATATCGCGCGTTAGTTTGAACTTAGAACGCGACGCCGCGGCTCCGTGTATCGCGCCACGCACTCGACTATGAACTGAATGTTTTCTTTTAATTCAAAGCCCAGAGTCCACCATCTCAACCGCAAACGCTTCTAGCACCCTACCACCTGCCAGTGTTAACGGGATGCGCTTGCGCAGGAGGGTGCTTATATCTTCTATCAAATAGGTACTATAGAAAACCTATAAGGTTTTATAGAGTATTTGCTTCTATTAAAGTTTTCTTTCGCTGTTTAGGCACCTAACCAGCCAGTGTTACAAAATAACATTTTTTTTAAATAAATATTATTGCTATAACTGTGGTAATATTAGGGCAAACATATAAATGAGCCGTATATATCCCTGTCATATAGTTACTGTACCGTAAGTTCATAAGGAAGTTAATTAGACAGGTTAAATAAAAATCACGTTAAAATTATTTAATAGGGTAATTGCCCAATAATTGTAATACTTGAACCATTTATTGACATTTCCTAAAACCGCCGTATATGAACCAAAGATATTTTATGTGCTATACGTAGTATATTTATAATCTTTGATATAAAGTATGAAATATTTTTTATAGAATACGAATGACAAACGAGCACACAGTCCACCTGACCCTGACGGTAAGTGAATGCTGTTGCCCATAGGCATTTAAATTTCTCCTCGATTAAGAATCAAAATGCAGATGCGTTGTCACCTGGTGAGATTGAATGCCTCGTTTCCAGTTAAAAGGTTTCCGGTTCTTTACACTTACCATATGAAACACGGCAGCATTAAGCTGTTATCTTACGCTGGTATTCTGTGAGAGCGCGGTCCTACGGTTCCAAGTACCTACGAAACTGTAAGTCTTTCGAAATGTCGACGCCAAGGATTAAGATGCTGGCTGAGGTAACGGAGGAGGGCCATGAAATCGAAGAGATACGACAAAGGGGTTATTTTTTGTGGTTAACACCTGTGTCTTTTGGGGATTAAACTTTTAGTCACGCACAATCCAAGACTTTGTACAAAAAGACCCGACTTCAGATACAAGTTGTTCCGACACTCAACGACGTATTCCCGAGAAATATTAGCACGGCCGGTGTATAAAGCACCGCCAGTACTGTCGTCTGAATAACGATGAATATTACTGGTATGCAATACAGGTAGCACGCAGCCCTGTGGACCACCAGTTTTCACAGGCTTGGAGTCGGAGCATCCACCGTCGACTACGACCATAATATTCTGATCTGTAAGAAAACTAGCGATACAATTGCATAATTTCTGGGGAATCCCATAAGAGTGATACTATGAAGGAAGCGCTTTGTGCCAAACCCGATGGAATGGCTTCGCTATGACCAAACTAACCACAATATCCTCCCCCTTGCTCTCGACTGCCTCCGCCCATCGGTTATCGGTGAGTCGGGTAGACAAAAAGACCGCCAACTGAGCGACCTCGACGGAAACCGTATTGACGGTCACTAATCAGCTGATGCTCTTATAGGCACCGCATGAGCTTGTAGTTAATAAATGATTCCAGTACTTTGGAGAACAAGGAGGTGATAGTCATAGCCCTGTAGCTGGGGGGTCCGAGCGTTCACCATTTTTAGGAATCGTGTGCTCTAGTGCTGTATTTTATGAGCCTAAAACCACGTCTATAGAATAAGAGAACGGGAAAAACGCGTTAGAACTGGTGCCAACTCTGGAACACACGTCTTCATCACAATTTGGGGGATTCAATCAGGCCCACTCGACGGACGTGGACGTCCAGGGATAAGAGTGATTTGCGCACCGAGTGCTGCATAAACAGCACATCCAGCATGGAGCTCGGGATGGTCGGTGGTATAATCCCCCCCTCGTCGAGAGTCGGAAGAGTCACTCGAGAGAGTGGACGAAAGGCCCGAGACCGGGACCGGTCACCCAAGCCCTTGTAAAACTCCTGCTTTTGCCGCGACGCAATTTTGCAGGAGCCTCCAAACCAATACTGGGATCTTCCGCCTGGAGGCACTACGGATGACGGGATCCAAAGTTCCATTCCCTGAAGCACCACGTCAGCGATAGACTCAGCAACGAATTTTTAGGATCATCTAGCGAGAAGATAAGCCATCGCCATGGATAGGATGCAAAAAAGGCCCACATACCATCGCAATTCGCCGACCTATAGTGCCACACATAGCGGAAAACTACAGATCGTGCCTGCAGTAAGCAAGTGACACTGTACTCCGGTTCAGTAAATGATCCCAAGAGCCAAGAGGGCACGCATCGACGGAGACCTGATAGCCGTCCGGATGAGATGTCAATAGAAGGTCCAACACGGTAGATGTATGATCCTCCACATCTGGAATCTGCGTGGGCAAGGTGACTAGTTGTGTCAGACCATATGTCAAGGCAAAGCCGTAAATAGATCTTCCCGCATGATCAGTTGTATGAGAACCGAGCTATTCGACGTGTTGGGCATTGAAACTTGTGCGTTTACTGTATGAAATTCTGTGTTTAATTTTCGCCAACAAAATAATTGGTCACCGATTTTCATTTGCAACGTGTCACGTTTATGTGAACTCAAATAAATAGAATATACCGTCTTAAAAAGTTTTATTAAAAAAAGTACGCTCAGGCGATGATGGAATGCTTGGATACGCGGGGGCCCCCTTACGCGCGAGGCCGTAGCAATCGCTACTCTTGCTACGTGGATAATCCGGCACTGGTCCTACTCCGGTCGAGCGACGCATTCGTGCTGCAACATTACGCGCACTATGTACGGAAACAAGGAAGGCGGGCAATGCGATATAAAGATTACTCCGATATCTCTAAATAGATAAAGTAGCTTATTGAATTTAAAGATAAATTTAGATTCTTTTTTCTGAAGCTACTTTGAGATTAACGCGAAATTCTCTTAAATTATCCAAACATTTCCAGACTGGACTCAAGCATAGTAAGTATTTAAATCTAGTTACAAGAAGGCATCATTTTAAAATAGTAAGAGCAACGTGTGGATTTAAAAAATTCAATTTATCAATATGTTTTAAAAACTGATCAAATTTTATCATAAAAGAGAGAACAGACAATCAAAAATATTTAAAAAAGGAAGAACTTTATTATGCATGCACATACTTGTTAAAATAATATGTAATTTTTTACCAACCTCGTTCCTTCAAAAACTTTATCATGCAATTTTAAATGCTGACTTACCACGTGCTCGGCGGTAAAGGCAAATCGTGTAAAAACCTGTACATCTGAGAAATAAGAAAAAAAATTTATTTCGAAGACATAAATATATAAATTTCGCCAAAACACGTTGGGGCAGCGCGGCCGTCATTTCCTTGCCCTAAAACCCGGTTGTAACTTTAACTTTTAACTTTATTCAAATACTCAGTACAAAGGCGACTGTCGCCTGGGTACAGAATACAGTGATATAATAATGAACCGACTGGGTAGGGTGATAGCTTCACCTGGTCCGTTGATTCATGGTGTTATTTAAGGGGAAACAGTAAAAATACTACCTTAAATGGCTTAGCAAGATCCTCAGTTATGGCGAAAATATTTCAGCATGAATTTTGAAATAAATATAGGGTAAAGTTGAGGATTAATGTTAAGTAATATGTTAAACGAAGACACGATTCCGTAAAATTTTCTCGATCGCAAAAATCCAAAGTTACCTCCAAACGGAACAATAAACCGCAGGTATTCATAAAATACTTTAAATTAGATTATGAAACTTGGCATACTACCCGAACTAACTATTAAGCAGTGATTATGTTTTTTTTTTTAATTACCATTATTTTCACAGTAAAAATGAATTACCGAATAATAATTACCTAAATTATCGGCGTCTTGGAGCTTGTTTCCTCCCAGCCGATCAGTCTCGCTTCGGCTTTCGAACGGGAAAGCTGTGTCGCAGAATACACATTACGCAACACGACGACGTAAAATTAAAATGGGAAATAACCGTAATAAAAATAAGAAGCGACTGGGTTGGCGTAAAGAAACAGGCATAAATATGATAAACCTAATGAAATAAGTATCTAACGACCTATATACTACAGTATTAGTGACTACAAACATGTCGGTTACTACTTAGCATATGACGCGCGGAGAAGTGGGGGCAAAATTAGAATTTGAGCTAAGTTACTATAGCCCCTTAAAATAATTATAGGTCTGAGCAATTTAGATTCATATTAAAACAAATTAACACTTAATTTTTAATTAAATTAGTATATGCTCGTTTTCTTTCTTCTTTCAGTTTTACGTTCACGAATGAAAGTTTTTCCGTAAAACTTACTTGTTCCAGACACAGTTCACGATTAATAAAAAAAAAAGCGCGACAATTGAATTAGGGATAAAAATATAGTATTTTTCGTACTGTATTATTTTTCGATAATGTATAGTACAATTGACTGAAATATAGTACGATTCTATATATTATAGTACGGGTGGCAACTCTAAGCACAGGCGAACTCTATTCCATCACTCTCATAATCCGAGGATGGTAACCCGACACTACTGAAGAGAGATCAAGCGCAGGAACAACGGTTTTATGTGCTTTTTAGGGGCACAGGCGTGAAAAATCGCCTATCACGTTTGTCTAGGCTGCTACTGAGAATGAATTTCTTGCAGAAAAACCTAATAGCTGATTTTTGACCCGACACTGGATTCGAACCCGGGACCCCAAGATCAGCAATTTCGTTAATGACAACTAGACAAACGAGGCAGTCTTCTTCCTTTCTTTGTTTCTGTTCTTCCTGTTCTTGATCAAAAGCCAAGGTTGTTGATCAAAAACCTGATTTTACCACAAACCTGTCACATATATCAAATGTATTAATTTAGTATTTGTTTGTCGGTATTTTATGCGCTGCTATACTCTTCATCAGATTGCGGTAAAACTTTGCCAACATATTACTTGCACTCAGTAGCGAAGCCTACATAGAAGCCGAAAAGCCAGGCTTGCCCTTTCAAACTGTTCGATCAATAATATCAACCAATAAAATAATTAACTGTTTCAAACTATTTCAAATTACCCGCACGATCCTCTGTTCTACACAGATCAATACCTCGTAGCCGTAAAATTATGTCACGTCAACACTTGGCAGTTTGCTTTCAATTCGAAATACACTGATTATTGTTTTCTCTGTCTCAAAGCGAACACGCAATGGACTGTCAAAATTAATAAAAACAAGGAGTTGATTTGAGCGATTAGTCAACTCTCTCGCACGCGTAGGCTTTTTACCGGGCTTTCGAGACGATTGCTCCCTTTCTAACCTGTGGCAAAATGTTATAATGAAATATAACTACAAAATGTTTACATAGCAATTACTATGAAATCAAAAGTCGGGCTTTGCTATGAAGTAGCTTCCAAGTGAGGGGACGCGCTGGCGATACGTTTGCAAGTTCCCTTCACATTTCAATGTTTATCTACTCTGTTTGTGTTTGTTGCGTCTGTTGAAAATATATGCTTTTTAACGATTTTTAGTGATAATGGAGGGTAACAGTGTTCTTTGTGATGAATTGAAGTGTGGGAGGTAAAATCTTTAAACTTCGTTGACAAAATACACAAGGTCAAGGGCGTCTTTTGGACTTATCAATTATCGTAATTGAAAAACAGTTACTGGTAAAATTAAAATGTTCACTAACATTTTACGCGGACGTAATCAAGAAAGAGAGACGATTCGATTTAGAATATAAATAATTCTTTTGTTTAATGTTTTACATAGTTCGTTCGTACTTTGATCATGTATAGCAAACCAAAACGGCTTCTTTTCAAAGCCACCGAAGGTAAGCAATTGCTGGTATCTCATACGATCTATCTAGCAGTAGTATGCCTTCCATGTGCTTTATTAAACACGTCCTCGACAGCAATGAATATGAAACCGAAGAGTCGAGATAGATAAAGATTGGTGTATTTTTATAAAACTGCTAAAAACAACAAAACCACTTGTTTTTAGCGGTCTGGAGCCCTAGCTTCGCCACTGTAGCACTTCCGCAAAGGTTATAGGCATAGTTGGACCCTGCTGTAGAATGACAGTACGCTGTTGTAGAATCCACATATCACACGTGCGAGTCCGGGGCAGATCGCTAATATAATATATATAATGTCCTTCAGACCTAAATTTGACCACGGCGGCCAGTTTCAATAGAAAGTAGCCATATGCACAAGGAAGAATAATGGAGCACAAGTGTGTGCTAGCACTGGTGTATAATACTTTCTATTTCCTCGCTCTCATAGTCACATGGGACGGAGATCAGGCGCATGACCAACGGCCTACACATATACAAAGCTATCTTCAAACCCATATACAAAGTAGTCTTCAAAGTTCTTCTACAACATCGACTGACGGGCAATTACTAACTGATATTATTTTTCCTTTTTCATTTTTTTTTTGCTTCAAATATATAATTCATTATAAATTATTCATTCATTATATTATACACACACACACACACACGCACGCGCACGCGCACGCGCACACGCACACGCACACGCACACGCACACGCACACGCACACGCACGCACACACACACACGGGATAAAGCGATCGCCGTAAATTTCACAGTGTCGAGCAATTCTGGCTCGAACCCGGTGCAATGCGGTAAAGGAAAATGTACATACGTGCTAAAAATATAAGCTTTGGAGAAGCTCATGGAGCGGTTTCGCCGCGCCGTGTGCTTGTTGGCGGACTTCACATCATATCCAGGAATTTTATTTCTCAAACATATTCAGATGTGGTAGAGCCACGCTGCAGCTGTATTATGGTTGTAACACGGCTCGACCAGGGAGTATACCAGCATAAAACAGGAACTTAATACTCCTGTGCTTCGTAGGGTGAGTGTAGAGAACTAGAGAATTTAACTGGAAACGAGGCATTCCATCCTAGTCATCAGGGGTGACAACGCATCTGCATTTTGATTCTTAATCAAAGATAAATGTAGATGTCTATGGGCCACAGCATCCACTTACCATCAGGTGGACTGTGTGCTCGTTTGTCATCCTTGTTCTATAAAAAAGTATGTGCATGCTACCTCACAATGTTTTTCTTTAAATATTTGGAATGAAACCCAGTTTTCCGGCGTACCGTAAAAAATACTGTTAGCACTTAGTCTAGGCGTAATTCATATTAAATTCAATTCAGTAAATCAGTTACAAAGCATATCGGCAAAGCAGAACCAGTTTTGAATGAATCAGCACGCTTTCTTCGTCCAAACAAAACATAAAAGTGAGGCAGGGAACAGACTATACTACTAAGCGTACCTTTCAGTTGGATAAATAAATGTTGTCAGCAAGGGCTACGTCACTAGCGTCATTGTCTAATTGACAGACAGGAGAAACTCAGACCGGTATTGTGCTATGTCAGTGACATCTGGAGCCGTGGTGGAGCGGTAGAGGCTCGGCGTTTTAAGATTTATTATCTATAGAAGACCACTGAAACTTACGATTGCAAGTATTTGACGCTCTAGTCAATTGAAAACATTTTAAGAGTTCTCAAAACAAATCTTCTCCCATAGAAACTGTATGAGATTATGTTTAAGAGTAGTGAAAATAAAGCTCCACACAGATAATAAAATACGGCGAACATAATTATATAGTGTAATGACGTTACATCACATCTTATTTTAAATACTAAACATCTAATTTAACTATAAAAGAAAATCGATCAAATTTTTAGACACTATTAAAAATGGGGTGCCATGGGGTGAAACTTGTTGGTTTTTATTGTCAAATATAGCTGGTACTCGGCGCATTGCTGCTGTAGGAAATAATGCGGAATATCGTTTCAAATTTGGAATTTATATTGTTGATTTAGGAATGATAATACATTCATTGAAAATGAATGACATATTATGACTTTTCAATAAATTTGTCGGAACGATACGCGCGCCACCTACTGTAAGTTAATTGTACTATGCCTATAACCTTCGAGCAAGTGCAAGCAATAAGTTGACAAAGTTTTAGCGCAATCTGATGAACAGTATGGTGGCGCATAAAATACGAACCAACAAACATCAATTTTTAAATATTAGATAAATTAATAATTTAAAAATAATATTGTGAAATAAGTACAAGTGCTTAACCAAATCACAAAAATGAAGATGAAGTTTCACTAAGCAAGTATAAATTAAAAATTACATTACGCAGTTATTTTTGATGGTGTTGATATGTAGTGTTTTTTGACGTAAACTTATCAAGTATTTTCACACAATGAATTTGTTCGTTTTTACACTATTATTTATTCTGTTGTCTTTACAAGTTAATTCTATAAGCAGATGGCCTTGACAATGAAGGAATTCTTAAGTATTTGGTTGGATAATAATGTATCGCGAGAAACAACTGCTCATAGAATTTTATCCGGTCTATCGTGACAGTTTAGTAGAAGCTTTTTAATTTTAAGTTTCTTTTGATTGAACAATACATAGTAAAGAGAAACAGTTCGCCAGATTCTGGCGAAAGCGAATGGGCTACCACTTTAGCTTTGAATGAAATTTGGGGACATGTTGGACAAATAATATAATCCAACCATCCAACTAAGTAACTTTCTTTTAGATAAAATGTTACCCCCCCCCCGCGCTAGGATTTCGTCCTGTATCGTGGGGGTAGTTTACATACGTAAATTTCACAAGGACAAACATCCAGACCCGGAACAATTATTTGTGGGACATACAAATCCTTGATCCATGCAGGAGTCGAACCCGTGGCCCTCGGCGCTGCAACTCATTGCTAAGCCACTGGGCGACGAAGCCGTCACTAAATCGACGAAATTCACAAAAAATCTTCCTGTAAATAAGATAACGACCATGCAGCGGTGGAGTCACGAGCAAACCGTTATGCTTATTAAACAAAGAGGTGCCGTGAGAATCGGCAAAGAAAAAAATTAAGTGCCTATTGTAAAATTAAAAAAGCTACATCAGCAAATATATTTCGTTTGTAAATACTCGGCGTCCGAACTCACTTGATATTTTTAGCCGACTTCGAAGAAAAGGAGGTTTATACGCTTTTGTACATCTTCGTCAATTGTGAACCGATTATAATGATTCTTCTTTAGTTTAATAGGTTATATAATGATTTCTTAAATTTTACGCGAACACTACGCATTGAATAAAACTATTATTTACGGATTTTATCGCGTTTAATTATAACTTTAACTTTTTTTTATTATCTCGACGCTGTAAAGCACCCGAAACGTCGGGATAATAAAAATAAGTTAAAGTTGTAATTAAACGCGATAAAATCCGTAAATAATAGTTTTATTCAATAATATGTTATATTTTAGAGATGGTCCCATATTAATTTGGAGAAGAAATTTCACCTGTATTATAAGGGTAACAAAAAAAGGGAACTTCGTAATCTAAATACTTAGACATTGTTCATCATCATTATCATCATTTATTAGTTCACAGAAAAAAATAGTAATAACTAGCAATAAAAAGTTAAATTTGATTAATAAAACAATTTCACATTATGAAGTCGAATCACTTTAATTCTTCAGCTTATCACTCAAATTTTCATTTTGCCTTAGCACCGATTAAAAGATATTAAAGATTTTGGTTTGAAATTTCACACAGAGTTCAAACTTTACCTTCTATAACTCCCAAAGTTTTAACCCTTCAATCCCCATAAAATTCCCATGCAGTCGCATGCGCCTGGTAAATCCCGAACGGTCGCAAGCGACCGTACTTATCAACAGTATTAAAAATAATTAAGTTATATTTAGAGACTACTTTTCTATGAAGAAGTTTTGCATTATAAAATCTATTTAAAATGCTCTATCCTGTGGTCTAAACAAAAGTCAGGTTTTACTTCATTACAAAAATATTTTATTGTATTTTGATAACAAAAAAAAAACTAGCTGATGTCGGCAGCGTAAAAATCACAATTATTTCTATATATTACTCGAAATTATTTACTTAAAAAGGCAAATTATATTCGCACAAAAACTTTCGTAACAATTTTATAATAAAACACTCTAGTTAAACACTAATAAAATACTAGAAAATCCAAAAATTAACACAACAACATCCAAATGAAAATGGCGTACGTAATGAACGTAGAATATAAATTAATATTAGAAAATTTCATGTTGATTCTATAATGCCAAACTTATTCGTAGAAAAGTAGTCTCTAAACATAAGTGATTACGGGTTAAAGTGGGTGGGTGCGGTCAAATTTAACCGCTTGAATTTTGACGTAATATCGAAGCGTTCAAAGAACGCTTGCCGTTTAGAGGTTAATGGAAATTAATTTTTAACATTTTTTTTACGTCATCAATCATCATTTGACAATAATACTATGAGTTTTTTTTGTTAAATGATTTATAGTTATATAATGAGAGAGACTTGCTTACCTTATACTTAAATAAGTTAAATTAAGATCTTTTTACTTTCAATATTTTCTTATATTGCGTATATGTTTTCGAGATAATAGCAAAAACCTAAGCTTAAATGATTTTCGATAAAACTTGTCCAAAGACCTCTAATAAAGATCCGTAGGTTTTATGTTTTCTTTCCACGAGGACGAAGCTGCGAGTAAAAGCTAGTTAGTAATATGTAATTTATGGGAGCGTTGTCCTTTCCTGACCGAGGTGAATCTAACCATTCGTGCTGCAATTATGTTGTATAATCAAGTCATTATTTAATTGCAAAGTTATAAGAGCGAATGTTTACAGAAAAAATTAATTTCTATACATACATATATATACTGCCTCGTTGGTCTAGTGTTTGTAGTAGTGCGACTGCTAATCACGCTGGGTTCGAATCCCGGGTCGGGTCAAAAACTAATAATTGAGTTTTTCCGTTAAAAATTCTCAGTAGCTGTCCAGAGTCTGAAGTGAGTCTGGAAGTTGACTGTGTCTCACGCCCGTGCCACGTAAAGCACGTAAAGCAGTTGGTCCTGCGACTGATCTCTCTGCGGTCGTGTCGGTTTACCGTCCCTTCGGATTATGAGAGTGAGGGGATAAAGAGTGCACCTGTGCTAGCGCATACACTCGTGCATTATAATCCTGTCCTGCGCCGATGGCTAGTCTCCGTTGAGGCAGGCCGTCGTGACTGAAATTCAGTCTGGAGGATATTATTACTATTATTATATGGATACTTTCATCGTGACCATCATCATCATCGTTATATCAGATCATCACAAATTTACTGCTGAACAGTGGACCTCCGTGGTCGTGCCAGAAAAAGCTTATGGTTTCCGGCAGATGACAGTATAATCATCATGTTTGTCTCACGTAAACTACTGAGATCAGCGACACAAAGCAGCGTCGCGTCAGTATGACTAGTCGAGTCAACAAGTCAATAAGAATAATTAATACGTCGATAATGCGATCCGCTTGGACGTGAGGACTATGGCAAATTCTTCATACTGTGTGGTGGAAAAAGTCGAATTTTCGAGTGGATAAAAAACATGGTCCTCCGTGACCACCCGTAACAAGAACCGTTACCAGGAGCGTAGCTACAGCCGTATCAGTTGTATCAACGATACGGGGCCCCCGCGCTACAGGGGCCCCGAAACGTGTCTAAGTAAAAATTCTAAGAACTTCTAGCTACAGGGGCCTCGAAACGTGTCTAAGTAAAAATTCTAAGAAAGGCTTTCAAACCAATCACCATTGTCTATAGAGGCAGAAAATTTAGAAAAACTGAAATTGTCTTCAGCTATGAATGATTTAACAAATAAGTTCGCCGAACGAAGGCAAGAAAATCCGATTTTTTGGCTAGCTTAGTTTCTAAGAGTATTAATTGTAAGTAATAACTTACAATCAATATATAATTATTTTAATTCTTTGCGAGCATTTCTGTTCCTTTTGTGAAGAATCTTTACCCTTCATTTGAACCGTACAAAAATTTTTGATACAGGACTCGTTTAAGGCACGCTACGCCACTGACCGTTAATGTTATCTACTGTTACTGTCACAACTTATTAAAAGTTCACTTCTGAACATAGGCCTCCGCCATAGACAGCCTAATAGCCGTGTTATTTGCCATACTTGCCACAATTGGCAGTTGGTTTGGCAACTGCAGATTTTATTTTTGAATTATTATTTGGAATATGCTGTGTTCCATATTTTCCATATCTATAAAAATATACCCACCAGTAGTAGCGATATGAGAATTTCCACTACCCCATATCATCGCGTGGGTGTCGTAAGAGATAACAAAGGGAAATAAACCAGATCTGCGCGGTGGCGACGCTACCCTAATAACAAATAAAAATAATAACTGCGATGGCAAACTACTGCAATCTATGAGGAGACCTATGTTCAGCTTTGGACTTTGATAGACTCTCATAAATTATGAAAATGAAGGAATGATAAAAATACTGTTTTAAAAACAGCACCTTGACTTGGTATTCTAACGAAGCCTTAATGTGAGTCATGTCCGACATTAATGGTTTCCCACCATTAAAATGGTAATTAGGCTAACAGTATACCTGATAATAACTAGCCACACACTGAACATCAATGAACATCATTAAAATCCTTTTTAAGCCAACGGTTCTTATTGTTGTTTTTTTTACATAGAATAAGGGTGACAAACGAGCACACAGTCCACATGCTGGCAAGTGAATACTGTGGCCCATAGACATCTACATTTTATCCTAAATAAAGAATCAAAATGCAGATGTGTTTTGCGATTGTCACCCCTGAGGACTAAGATGGAATGCCTCGTTTCCTGTAAAAAGGATGTTCGGTTCTTTACGCTTACCATACGAAACACAACAGCACCACGCTGCTATTTTATGCTGGTTTCTTGAGGGCATTACCCATGGTCACAACGTAGAGCCGGCAGTTTGGTGAACATGTCTGGATTTCCACGCACTAATGAAGCTTAATGCTGGTCCAAATCACTAGTCGTTAAGATTTAGGTGCATCATTTGAAGCCACTTCGAAAAAAGGAGTTTTAACTATCTGTTTTTGTCGGTACGTGACTTTTTAACACGTTTTTTTTTTAGCTTCGCGTGTATAGCTATCTACGTAACGGAATCTTTTAATGTAATTTTCGCCAAGTTGGACATCCGAATGACTTAGAAATTTGTAAATACAATAATTGAATAACCGGGATAAAATAAAATATTCAGCTTAAAATCGGTGCATGTTATTGAGGTTTTTTTTAGTCTTATATTATTTAATAAATACTTAACTAAATACCCACATTATTTTGAAGAAAAAAATTAAACCATAAAGGTAGAGAAACAGAGAATGAAGTTTTTATTTTATCTAGTTTCTATTGTGACAATATTCTCATAACTTTAAGTTTGTTATATTCCTGACAAATTCTCCCAAAAACTGTAGAAACCGATGTCCAGGCAAATTCTTCCAAAAACCGTAGAGGTCAATGTTCGGGCAAATTCTCCTAAAAACTGTAGAGGCCGATGTTCAGACAAACTCTCCCAAAAACTGTAGAGGCCGATGTTCAGACAAACTCTCCCAAAAACTGTTGAAGCCGATGTCCAGGCAAATTCTCCCAAAAATTGTAGAGCCCGATATTCAGGCAAATTCTCCCAAAAACTATAGAGGCCAATGTTTTGGTAAATTCTCCCAAAAACTGTAGAGGCCGATATTTAGGCAAATTCTCCCAAAAACTATAGAGGCCAATGTTCGGGTAAATTCTTCCAAAAACTATAGACGCCGATGTCCAGGCAAATTATCCCAAAAACTGTAGAGGCCGATGTTCAGGCAAATTCTCCCAAAAACTGTAGAGGCCGATGTCTAGGTTAATTCTCCTTAAATGGTAGAAGACGATGTCCAGCAGTGGACTTTTATTCTAATATTATAATCGTATAGGCTATAATGAAAGAGTAAATGAATAATAGGGTCGTGGTAGTTCAAGGAATAAGTTCTAGTCTTAACATTTCATAGCAGGCGATCGAACAGAGTTCAACTCCTACCAGCACTGATAAAATTATTGATAGCATTTCTACGTGCTGAGTTAGAGCCTGTTAGACGGTGTATGAAAACAATTTAAACAAACCTATGCAGACATGTGAAGTCGGCGAATACAACCCTTAAGTGAAATGAAAAGAGCTGTGGGCCCAGCTGTGGGAAACATTTAAGTTATCTGATAGAGTCATGCTGCAGCTATATTATGGTTGTAGTACGAATAGATCGACTAGACCGAGCAACGACCTCGCTCTCACAGAATACAGCGTGAAATAGCAGCTTAATGCTGCTGTGTTTCGTATTATGAGTGTAGGGAACCGGAGACCCTTTTTACTGGATACGAGGCATTCCATCTTAGTCCTCGGGGGTTACAACGCGTGTGCATTTTGATTCTTAATTAAGTATAGATGTAGATGTCTACAGGCAACAGCATCCATTTACCATCAGGTGAACTGTGTGCTCGTTCGTCACCCCGATTCAGTGAAAAAAATACATTTACAGGCTCAAAAATGTCTAAGTTTTCCTGGTATAAGTGTTTTGCTTGCGTGCCATATTAAGTTCGTAAAACAAAATACAAAGTGTAGGTATTTGCGAACACTTTGTATGAAAACTATTAGAAGTCGGAAGTCATACATTTAGAAAGGTATTTTATTGCGTCGGACATTACGTCCGTACTTAAATATAGTTCTACTGCGTCGCCAACCTTATATGACCCTTGCAACATATTGTACAAATTACTAAAATCAAATATGTGTAAATAATATATAAACGAAGACAGGATTTTTTATCTGTGAGAGCATGTCACTAAAAATTCAATGATTTGTTTTGTCTTCAGTAAAGCTCTTAGCAAAGGAGCGCAGGAGCGCGAGCAGCAAAATTTAATTCATACAGGTCGAGTCAGTTCCATTTATTATTTAAGATTCCATCACCGCTTACTGCAGGTGGGATAATAGTCTGTTATAGTGAAGGATCGACCTTTTCTAATAAGTTAAGTATGGTGAATGTAAAGAACCAGAGATTCTTGTAAGGGAAAGGAGGCGTTACATCTAGTCCTCAAGGGTGACAACGCATCTACATTCTGATTCTTAATTGATGATAGATCTAGATATTTATGGGCCACAGCAACCACTTACCATCAAGTGGACTGTGTGCTCGTTTGTCACCTATATTCTATAGAAATAATTAAAAAAAGTTTTAGGGTCTGTTTTCGAACATTAGTGTACATATGTAGGTATTTCTGCAAATTTAACAGTTCTCCTAATGTTTAATGGTTACACCTGCCCATGGAGATTTGCAATCAACTTCAAACAAATAAAACTGCAGGTGCGTTGTGACTTCGACGACTTTGTAGGTCATACAAATATTCGTAAAACACCGAACTGTCGTGAGATACAGTATCACAAGCATATCGTTCTAACACAGAACAATTCATCTCATACTCATTTGTAGGACTGACAATTTGTCACAAGTCAAAACTGGACATTTTCATAACTGCTAAAGCTCGATGGTACATTTTATATAAGTTAAAAATGGATGGAATTTTGTAGCCGTTATAATCGCAAGTATAAAATAGTGTGGGTTCTTTTCCGTTGAGGACTCTAGGTGCTTTTTAACCAAATCCGCCATTAATTAGCCATATTAATTTGCGATATATATTCACTGCAGTGTTCCGGTCTGAGGAGCAAAAGAACCAGCATAAAAGCCGTGTGACACTACCAGTCGGTGTCGTAAGGGGCGGAAGAGGGAAACTTTAACATGAGATTGGCAGCAGTATGGTCCTAATCACAACTGAAAATTATTAAAAACTACTGTAAGTGTAGCAACTATCGCAAAATCGGGGGACTTATTAGGCAATATACGGAGGAGGCCTATGTTCAGCAGTGGAATTGGCTGTGTGACTGATGAGAATTGGAGACTCTTTTCTCAATTAATGAGACATTTTACTTTCTGATTGAATAGTGGATAAATGTTGATATGTATACAGGGCGCAACAAACAATTACCATTAGGTGAACTGTACGTTGTACCGTGAAGTGACGGTGTTAGAATATCGATTACCCCCATTTCGTCTCGTAGGTGTCGCAAAAGGCAACAGAGGGAAATTAAAACAGAAGATGGGCAGTAGCATCTTTCTGATGATAACAACTCAAAATAAAAAATAAAAACTGCGGTTGCCAACCCATCTGCCAAGCGTTGCAATTACGGCAAAATTCTCCCGATGAGACAATCCACTTGGGGATACGTTCGGCGGTGGACTTTTATAGGCCGTAATGGATAGAACTGTACGCTCGCATCTCGTATTCTACCCTTAAACTTCTATAAAAATATTTTAGACCAAAACGCTTGTGAAAAAGAGTATTTAGCAAAAGCTTGTTGTATCAAAGAAGCTTTATCTCAAAATGTGCAAATTGAAGATCGACATGAAGGTATTAGTATTCAGTTTTGATAGAACGGTACCTACTAACGTTTTTAAATACTTCTTTTGAGTTATTTAACTTGGAAGTCAAGTTTATGCTTTCAATTAAAAAAAATTATGACACCACAGTTGGACCTTTTCTTATAGAAGAGGGGGCAAACGAGTACGCGGCATACCTGATGGTGACTACCGCCGCCCATGAACAACCGCAACACCAGGGGAATTGTAGATGCATTGCCGGCCTTTTACAAAGGAGTAAGCTATTTTCGTTAAGATCCCTAAGTCGTATCGGTACCGGAAAAATTGCCGCAATTCCACAGAGAAGTTGTACGAGGAAAAAAACTCGTAGTAAAACCCACAGTGGTGGATGGATCGCCAAGCATCCAGATGGTGAGGATGGTATCGTGAATTATGACGCGATGTGCGTTCGTGAAATTCTATTCCATTCATCTTCTTTCCTTTTCTTATCAGCCCATAAAAGTTTACTGCTAGAAGCTAGCTAGCTTTCAAATTGACTTAAAACAATGATGTTGATTGCAAATGTTTTTAGATGCATATGAGTACATGCGTGTTCTTACACGTGAGCATGGTTTCGGTTCAGTTCCGGCGTCACTTAAACTATAGAAATTGTTTGTTTGCCAAGTTGCTAAAATGTTGTTTACTAATAATTAATATTTTCCCTCTAAGTATAAGACTACCAGCTTGGGCCAGTGGTCGTAAACAAGGTTACCGATCATAAAGATCTGGATTCGAATCCCAGGTTGAGCCAAAATCGTTTATTGGGGTTTTTGTCAAGAAATTCTCAGTAGCATCCCAGATTCAGAAATTGGCAGTTTTTTCATCCCCGTGCCTCGGAAAGCTAGTCAACCCGTAGATCCTGCGCCTTATCTCTCTCCGGTCGTGTTGGATTACCGTTCCATCGGACTATGAGAGTATGTGTATAGAGTGTACATGTGCTAGTGCATACTATTGAGCACTATAACTCTACACTGCGCAGATGGCTGTCCGATGAGACTGAACGCTATCTGGAATCAACTGAGATCGTCAAGCTGTCTCCTAAGCGTGATATGGTTTAAGCGTGAGTGGGATTTAAGTCTTAAAAACACTGAATGACCTTGACGAAACGGAGACCGCAGTGTTACGGTCGCCACACATGGTCGGTTCAACCGATCTTTCCAACTGATCAGTTCAAACTAAACCTGTTGATATTTTTAAATAGTGGATTTTCGATATATCGATTATTATAAGTATATTAATATCGGAGTTTTACATATAAGTTTATTTATCGATATATCGCAAATCCGATATTTTAAAAAATATCAACAGTTTTAATTTGAACTGATCAGTTGGAATAATCAGTTGAACTGACCGTGTGTGGCGACCAATAGAGATTACGAGGCGACGAAGCAGGCACGCTCGCGCAGATACCTATATTAAATTTCAGAGAAAAGCAATATTTTCACGAGTAAAACGTAGAAAGAAAATAAAACTCAGTTCAGAATATTAATATTCTGTCAGTCTTATTTTTCATATCCTTTTCTGTGTAAAGACTAACGAAATCTCCTTTCGTTTGTGCCGTTTTTAAGAAATTTTGTAAATTATGTGAAAAATACGAGTAGGTACTCTAGGTAATTTTCTTTTTTCTAAAAACGTGTTATATATTTTTTATACCTAATATATTTTTATACATTTATCAAGTGCTCATTCTGTTATTCTACATTTTTTCTTTACGGATTAAATTGTCAGTTATTGTGATAATTTTAGCTAAATATCCAAGAATTTAGGCTGCTGTAAAGGCGTCAACGCAAAATTACAATTAGAGAAGCCCGTGTCCGGAAGTCAACGTTTTACAGACAGATGATGCGGATAATGATGATTTCTATAGACCTCAAAACGTGGGGATCTGTTGAAATTACATAGTAGTACATTTAATTGTCCCTTTCAAAAATTACAAAAACACTAGTTCGAAGAGCACCTCCCGCACTCGTTCAATTGCGTGCAATATCCTCGTCACCACCAATCCCAGCACCATCACTCGCTAGTGGTCCGCCACCGCCACGTCAGTCTTATTAGGAGGCTCTGTTTAGTGGCGAAACACGTATCACAATATCTAGACCTAGAGGTGCTAGGATTAGTGGTGACGCAAATATTGCACGCAATTGAGGGAGGGCGGGAGGCGCTCTTTTAACCAGGTAAGACACATAATTTTCAACCAACTTCAAAAAAAGGGAAAGGTTCTCAATGCAATTGTATTTTTTTTTAAATTGTGCTTTTCTTCCTCACAGTTCTTTTCTAGGTAGATCGTTTCTGATGATTCTGTTTTATTTGAAAGCTGGTGCTTCTCATGTGGTCCCATATAAATTTGATCAAGATCGGACCAGTAGTTTTTGAGTTATCCTTAATAGTGCGTATTTAATCGACTGACTACATTGATGATGTTCTCATTTTATTTATCTTAGCTAATTAATTGGGTCGGCTTTAGTAATCTGCCGCACGATTTAAGTGATTATTTTAGCTTTAGTTGACAGGCAACGATGCTATTGATTACCATCTAGATGCTTTTTATGCCGGAAATCTTTATTTTTCGAGATATCGATAGTTTTGGGGTTATATCGGGTTGGCTAAACATCCGGTACTTGATTTTGATAATGTTTTAGTCTAGGAGGCTTGTTAGGGTTAAGCTTAAACCTATTACACTGCTTTTAGATGTCGGAAATGCATTTTGAATTAATTACCCAGACAATCCATTTGTGGCTGGACACGGGACTTCATCATTTCATCATCATTACAGCCCTTCACAAGTCCACTGCTGAACATAGGCCTCCCCCAAGGTACGCCACAAAGCACGGTCC